>CM077227.1:10359273-10656773 GCA_039654775.1 Spinibarbus caldwelli | reverse complement strand
TTTCGCAATTCTGACTTTTTTTCTCAGAATTGCAAGATATAAACTCGCAGTTCTGACATTTTCTCAGAATTGCTTGATATAAGCTTACGAGTTATAAAGTCAGAATTGCCAGATATAAACTCGCAATTGTGACTTTTTCTTAGTTTATATCTCACAAATCTGACTTTGTAACATGCAAATGCGAATTTATATCTCAATTCTGTGAAAAAAATGTCAGAATTGCGAGATATAAACTCACAATTGCGAGAAAAACATCATAATTGCAAGATATAAACTCGCATGTGAGAAAAAAGTCAAGTTTTAATCTCGCAATTCTGTCTTTATTTCTTGCAATTGTGAGTTTATATCCCGCAATTGCAAATTTATGTCATGCAATTCTGAGTAAAGAAAAAAAACAAAAAAAAACAATTGCAAGTTTATATCTCGCAATTCTGACTTCATTTCTAAGAATGGCGAGTTTATACCTCGCAGTTCTGAGAAAAAAAGTCAGAATTGCGAGTTTCTATTATGCAATTCTGAGAAAAAAATCTGAATTGCGAGATGAAAACTTGCAATTGCAAGAAAAAAAGTCAGAATTGTAAGAGAAAAATTCGCATTTACCTTTTTTTTTTTTTTTTTTTTTTTTTTTATTCAGTGGCGGAAACGGGCTTCCATATGGCACCCATCATCTGTGCCATATGTATTTTATTTAGGACTTTATAAAGTGCTGGCAAACCAAGCAGCATGCTGTCAGTCAATGTGTGAAACACTTAATTCGATGCAAAATCTGCATGGGGAAATGTTTCATCCTCATGTGCAATTCCTGATCGCGTGAATTCCTTTTGAAGTTACAGGATTATGAGTGTGAAATTTCATCAAACGAAGTTACCACAAAAAAAAAAAAAAAAACAATTTTGAAGAATGTTGGCAACAAAATAATTTTGGTTCTCAGTGACTTCCATTTTTTCCAAAAATACAATGGAAGTCAAAAGAAACAAAAACGGTTTGCTACCAACA
This sequence comes from Spinibarbus caldwelli, assembly GCA_039654775.1. NCBI lineage: Eukaryota > Metazoa > Chordata > Actinopteri > Cypriniformes > Cyprinidae > Spinibarbus > Spinibarbus caldwelli. Next base: position 10,655,777 of record CM077227.1, on the reverse strand, counting down.
TTCTTCAAAATATCTTCTGTGTTTCACAGAAGAAAGAAATGCATACAGGTTTGGAAAGATACAAGGGTGTGCAAATTACAGAATTGTAATTTTTGAGAGAACTAGCATTTTAAGTAGAAAACATTGACATTCACTGTATAAATTTCTATGACTTTTTAAGATCTCATTTATTTCCATGACCTTTCCAGTCCTGTAAAACACAATTTGAACATTTTCTGATATCTCCAGGCTTCAGTGACTCTGGAATGCCTGCACATCAATCCATTTACGTAAAATTTTTCAAACAGGTCGGAGCTGAGGCCTGCCAAGTAATGCACAGGCTCCAACATTAGGTGGGAATCTGAGTAATGAACATAGTCTGGTTTGAGTCATTCCCTAAATCCCTTCCTCCCACTTTTCCCTATTGTTTTCTGTCAGCTCTTCACTGTCGATGAAATAAAGAATAGCGAAAGCTAATTCTGTGTAGTTTCGATGGTCTGATCAATCTGTCACAGCCAATCACATGCTCCCTCACTCCTTGCAAGGACTAAATAGTCAATTTAATTTTAGTCAATCAGACCATCAGTGAGACACATTTCCTCCTTCAGCTGAGACAGAGCCCATTAGGAGTTCTAACTAAACATATTGGTTAGAAACTAGTTCATTATACCCTGCCTGAGCAATAGCCAATGTACTCTAGACATAAATTCTTAATACTGATAAAATTAACACTTTAGAGAAGCCGTTCAGCACCACTCTCTTAACAGCACATATATTTGCTTTCGTCTGCACAAAGCCAAGAGTGGCCAAAGGTTCTCGATAATTGGAAAGTTTGAACTACTATCACAACCGATAATAAAAGAACGCCAATCCTCGTTCGGAACCTGCTAATGTCCCTCATTTGCAATCTCATTTCGCCTGGAACCCATCAAGAGAAGGTCTGCATTTTTTAGGACTTTATCAAGCGCTGGCAAATGCAATTTAATTTCACTATTGTGAGTGGAAATAGCTCTTTGCAGGCAGGGGGGGGTTGGCTCGGCGACTGACGAACGTTTTCCGATTGGTGACATCAATTTGAATAGTTCAACCATGTGGCTGCAGCTCTATCAGCACCAAGAAAGACAATGTGCAGGAGGCCAGCAGGAGCCATTAGAGAAACAGCGGGGGGATGAGGATGAGATAAGAAACACACACACACACACTCCCTCACCTGTGCACCCAGACACTCGTTACAGCCCACAGAGAGAAGTGGTAAAAACAGGGTGGGAAATGAAAGACAAAAGAGATTATAATTTTTTGAGAAAATCAGAGTAGGATTGTGTATTAGTCATTATATATGTAAGCTTCTATTCCAAACAAAGCTAAGAATCACACAAGACAGACCGGTTTAGAGCCTTCAAATCATATTCACAAATTATTGTTTAGATTTATATATATATATATATATATATATATATATATATATATATATATATATATATATATATATATATATATATATATATTAATCAGTGTTTCCCACAGGATTTAGTGAGACTTGTGGCGGCAAGTGACATCACATATTAATTTGCATATTTATGACGTTATTGCGTCAAGTTTGCGTTCAGATGAGTTTTGGCACTTCAGATCTGTTCTACTCTATGGACTGTCACATACCATAATACAACTGAATGCCTAATAAAGCTGTTCACGTACACTGTTGTCATACATAAAACAAGTATAAATAGTAAACACGACCCATTAATACTACATTTTAACCAGGAATCACTCTCACTATACTCCTTAAATCCTGATTTATAATCGCAACATCGTCTGATAAAATCAATATATCATATACATGTAACTTACACTAAAAAGCGACTATATGTGGTGGTTTTGGTTATATTACTGTTTTGTCTCATTCAGCGCACTGCCTGCGTCTGAGTAACAAACTATGGGCATATTAACAGACAAATTATGTTCATTTTTAAAAGTCCAAACTGCCAGTAAGCGACAGGTGCTTGCAAACGCTGTTTAGTAAATGATTTATTGATGAGTCTGCTGCGTTACGGCCAACTGAAAGAGCTGTTTCTCTGCCGCTCACTGCACAGAATATATATATATATATATATATATATATATATATATATATATATAGTAGTATAAAGCAGAGTCTGTGGATGCAGTGAGAATCTATGTGCGACATCTCTGAAGTTCATTACTGCTCGGCATGACCTACTTTAAAAATTCAGGATCAATAATCTAATAAGGCTGAGTTCAGAAACACATAAGAAAGAAATGCCTCAAAACAGTCTTCTGACTGGTATCGCTGGAAATATTACGAGTTTATTTGTCCAAAACTGCAAAAATTCTTAGTATACTGTTCTGTAAGAATACATTAGTATTATTAATTAAAGGACAAGCTGTTGTCTTGTGGTTAGAGAATGGGATTCAAAGTAAACCAGATCATACCACTGCCCACTAGAAAGAGAGAGAGAAAGAGAGAGAAAAACACTTCCCAGTAGTTCTATATGAGGAACAGCACGGTGGCTATCGTTCTGTATCGCACCACCTGTTCACAGAATGAGATGTGTGGGGGGCTCATCTTGAGGGTTATACAAAAAGGAAGGGGATTTGGTGTACCTGTGCAACCTGTCAAATTAAGGAAGTGTAAGGAAGCGTTTCACTTAATAAAAAAAAGGGTTTCTACCATAAAATGGCAAAAATCCACAGGGTGTAGGGCTAGCCGTGTGCATGGATAGTGTTACTGGTTACCTGCTGATGGGTGAGCTGTGCTCCGTGAGGGACACCAGCAGTTTGAGAGCATACACCGGTACAGGATCTGGCTCCAGGAGCAGAGTCTCATACCTGCAGAGAAAATCCACATTACACAAAAGCTATGCAAAACGTCTACAATTGGAAAGTTCATTCATGACAACAGGTTACCAACCATATACCTTTTATACGTTGTTGATGCATTTTCTGGGAATTGAATCAGTCCCTTCAGGATTTTGGGACCAAATTCAATGTGCCTTTTCATAAAAATTGTGTTGATATTTATATTTTAATTAATTCATGTTTTGACAATTTAACAACTATAGTATACTGTCGTTGTTCAAAATATTAAGTGCATAGCCAGTTAAATACAGTAATGCAATTATTTAAATATTCTTACGAAAACTAAATTTGTAAATTAGTTTACAATAACTAATTTAAATATTCTTACGAAAGAATACTACGGAGCCCCTAAAGGGACATTGGCAAAAAATAAAAAATGAAGACTTTCGCGTGCGCACGAGAAACTATCGCGTGCGCACGAGATACTATCGCGTGCGCACGAGAAACTATCGCGTGCTCACGAGAAACTATCGCGTGCGCACGAGAAACTTTTTTGAGCTCAGGCTTTACAGTTTCCGGTTGCGTCACTTCTGCCATCTTACAAAGAAGAAAACAAGAACATGCATGTGCACGAATTAGCCTAATTGAGATCTGTTTTGGCCTTCAATACTAAAACATTGTTTCTGTTCTTGCATTGGGACACAGATAAATCATCATTGAACAGCATAAGAACAGCTATATTCCACCTGAACAATACATAGCCTAACATCTCAGGACTGTACATCTGTACATAACTTCTCAAAACTTTTCATCTGTAAAATAGCGCATTCATAATTCTTTCTATTTTCTCTATATTTTGTACATAACCTCCTAAAACATTTGCACATTCATAATTCTATTTTATCTATATTTTTATTACCATATAGTTGTTATTCTTTTAATGCATTGTCTAATCTGTTTATTATTAGCCTTATATTTCGTTCTATTACCTTAAATTATATGCATGCCTGCACTCTCTCTGTACTTTCTCCACTGGATGCTCCTGTCACCAAGACGAATTTCTTGTGTTTTTGTGTGCATAAACACACTTGACAATAAAGCTCTTTTTGATTCTGACATTTAAAACGCATTTTGAGGTCTAGAAGTGATTGGTAGCTACAGTATAAAAGCTCAAATTTTAGATTTCGATATGGCAATAGCCTGTTGTCCCACATAAAATGTTAAAAGCAAGTTAAATATGTATATAATCGAAAGCGATTTTTTTTTTATTTTTGATAATTATTTCTTTACTTCAGTTAGGTTTCGATAACTGCTGTTAGTTTCGTTTCATTTTCGTTTTTTATTTCTTTGACATTTTTCTTTCTTTCTTTCTTTGCCTAAATGCCTTTATTTTCGTTAAATATAGTTCCTAATACCGGTACAACATATTTTACCGTTAAACATGTACACTGAAAAAAATGACTCATTGGATTTACTCAGTTTTTTTAAGGTAAGTGGTTGCAATCAATTTATTTTAGCTACATTTAAATAAACAAATTTAGTTCAAAGTTAGTCAACTTATATATATATATATAAGAAATAAAAAACGAAAATGAAACAAAACTAACAGCAGTTATTGAAAACCTAACTGAAGTAAAGAAATAATTATCAAAAATAAATAATCGCTTTCGATTATATACATATTTAACTGTCTTTTAAAATTTTATGTGGGACAATAGGCAATATTTCTAAAATGCTTGTTAAACGAGTTTAAATGTAATAAATATTGTATTCATGTTTAAACTTTAAAATATGTTGTATTAAGAACTGTATTTAACGAAAATAAAGGCATGCAGGCAAATAAAGAAAGAAAGAAATGTCAAAATAAATGAAAAACTAAAATGAAACAGTTATTGAAAACCTAACTAAAATAAAGTAATAATTATAAAAAATAAATGTGCTGGCAAAATGAGTCGCAATGCGCAAAATGGGTTCTTTTTAGTTTCACATTCTCCATTAAAATACGTTCAAAAATGATATGTGACTTGTTGGAATCAGGCAAAAAATGACTGAGCCGTTTGAAGGCAATAGAGACAGCAGATCTGATTTCGAGAAAAATCGAGTTAAAGATTACAAAGCAAAATCACCAAGCAACGTTGCATATTTTCCTCCAATCCTATTCTTAATAATAATTACTATATTATTAATCACAATATAGCTATTTTATTATTTTATCTTTGTTATTAAAAATAAGAACAAAGATGCAAATAAACGGTAGTTTAATCAAGAGCAGCGAGTGATTCCGTATTTTCTTTTTATGTATGATTAACATTGAGACAGATCTATATTAAGACCTACTGTAATGGATAGATCAAATATAATGTTACACATCAGATATTCCTCCAACCATTAACTAAACGTTCATGTAAGGCATAACAGATTATGATTGTGTGAAACTCGTCAATACATATTTCGCAATAATTGCGCGCTCGAGGAGAGGCGAGACTTATGTACGTGCTTTGCAAATGTCAGTCAGCTCGATCGTATTGTTTTCATCAGCATAGGTTTGAAAATCATATTTCACTGGTTTGGACTCATGTAATGGAGAATTCGATATGAATATTCACAAAGCTGGAATGCTGCTCTTTGCGACAATAGACCTACAAAATATGGTGAGAAGCAGCAGCGGTCGTCCAGAAGCGAGCATAGAAAAGGTAGGCTACTCCTCTCAGAAAACGTACAAATAAAGATAAATTTAGATGTTTAATTACTATTTGGAGCATTGGGATAGCTAGAAGAGGGCTTAATGAACTCATTTTGTGAAAAACTCAAATTCGACCAAAACTGTAATTTTTTATTTTTATTTTTTTTTGGCCTGTATAGCTCAAAATTAGTCCATGCGCATTCCGATATATATATAGCCGATATAAAGTGCAGTCAGTCGATTAAAAAAAATAGCTAATTAATCGACACGTTTTTTTTTTTCTGAAATCTGCATCGGTCTTTTCGCGACGATTAAATGTTTAATTTTACTTCTAAAATGATTGTTAAACCAGTTTAAATGAAATATTGTATACATATTTAAACGGTAAAATATGTTGTATTAGGAACTATATTTAACGAAAATAAAGGCATTTAGGCAAAGAAAGAAAGAAAGAAAGAAAAATGTCAAAGAAATAAAAAACGAAAATGAAACGAAACTAACAGCAGTTATCGAAACCTAACTGAAGTAAATAAATAATTATCAAAAATAAAAAAAAAATCGCTTTCGATTATATACATATTTAACTTGCTTTTAACATTTTATGTGGGACAACAGGCTATTGCCATATCGAAATCTAAAATTTGAGCTTTTATACTGTAGCTACCAATCACTTCTAGACCTCAAAATGCGTTTTAAATGTCAGAATCAAAAAGAGCTTTATTGTCAAGTGTGTTTATGCACACAAAAACACAAGAAATTCGTCTTGGTGACAGGAGCATCCAGTGGAGAAAGTACAGAGAGAGTGCAGGCATGCATATAATTTAAGGTAATAGAACGAAATATAAGGCTAATAATAAACAGAATAGACAATGCATTAAAAGAATAACAACTATATGGTAATAAAAATATAGATAAAATAGAATTATGAATGTGCAAATGTTTTAGGAGGTTATGTACAAAATATAGAGAAAATAGAAAGAATTATGAATGCGCTATTTTACAGATGAAAAGTTTTGAGAAGTTATGTACAGATGTACAGTCCTGAGATGTTAGGCTATGTATTGTTCAGGTGGAATATAGCTGTTCTTATGCTGTTCAATGATGATTTATCTGTGTCCCAATGCAAGAACAGAAACAATGTTTTAGTATTGAAGGCCAAAACAGATCTCAATTAGGCTAATTCGTGCACATGCATGTTCTTGTTTTCTTCTTTGTAAGATGGCAGAAGTGACGCAACCGGAAACTGTAAAGCCTGAGCTCAAAAAAGTTTCTCGTGCGCACGCGATAGTTTCTCGTGCGCACGCGATAGTTTCTCGTGCGCACGCGATAGTTTCTCGTGCGCACGCGATAGTTTCTCGTGCGCACGCGATAGTATCTCGTGCGCACGCGATAGTTTCTCGTGAGCACGCGATAGTTTCTCGTGCGGACGCGATAGTATCTCGTGCGCACGCGATAGTTTCTCGTGCGCACGCGATAGTATCTCGTGCGCACGCGATAGTTTCTCGTGCGCACGCGATAGTTTCTCGTGCGCACGCGATAGTTTCTCGTGCGCACGCGATAGTTTCTCGTGCGCACGCGAAAGTCTTCATTTTTTATTTTTTGCCAATGTCCCTTTAGGGGCTCCGTAGAATACTGTCAGTGTTGCATTTAGTCAAAATAACGAAGTCAACATCTAGTAAAATAACTATTTAATCATTACCTACTGGTGAAATCAGACATTATAAGGACTAATAAACATTCACCCAATATATATTACATTTCTATTTGAAGAATATCTCAATTATGATTGGTTAATCTCTTTAAAAATGAAATGAGTAAAAACTGATTAATGCTGAGTTTGGATTTCTGCATTAAGCATTATTCAGAATCGCTTTTCATTTGAACCAAATTATTATTAGCATTATCCAGAATAGAGTCCATTTCAGAAAAGTAAGTAAATTATGGTTGTTTTCTTCCCTCCAACGATATTCTAACAGATGCCTGTGCCATTTGAATTAAGAACATTTAATTAAAAGACTCTGAATGTTCTTTCTGCCCCTGTGTTTATCTCTTCCGTGCATTTAACTGAATATATTTTATATATTCAGTTAAAATTGCAAATTGTCTGCATGTTATATTTGTCTCTTTAGCATATTTTTGGACTTAGCTATGAATTGTTCCAATATAATCAAATTGGATGATATTAGAAAACTAGCAAAGTCTACATTCACTCTAGAAATTTCAATGACTTGATAAAACTGTAGTAATTTTACTTTTCCTGGTATATCACGATTTTAAATATCCCTGATATATCAAGGTTTTCCGTGAAAATGCATCAACTATCTAAAGAATCTTTCTCTTTCTAGTTCTTCAGCTGAGTTTTCATCCAAACCACCTGCAACCGTGACACGCAATGAGAGACAAAACATTTTGTCAATGACTTGGTTTCTATTTGTGTCGCACTCAATAAATATCACTGGTCCAAATTCACGCTGTACATTAAGCATGAAATATCTCCTGATTGACAGCTATTGTGTGCATTCAGTGTGCATAGAATTGCTTGTTGCTGGAAACTTCGCATCACATCATGCCTGGTTAGGACGCAATCTTAGTTTCAATAAATAGAGAGGATGGAGGAGTAAACTGAGAGAGCAGAATAAGGTAAGTGAGTGGTGAGTCTTACTGTGGCAGCAGGGCCTCAGAGATGAGCGTCAGCAAGCGAGTGTTGGAGGAGATGCCTTCACCTTCCCACTCTGCCTCTCGTTCTCTCCCTCCATCTCTCTCTCTCTCCTCCACCTCGTCTTGGCTCAGCAGCAGCAGCGTGATCTCTGACAGCACACGCAAACTCACAATACGCCATTCCACTGGGACACACACACACACACAGTAGAAGGGTTAGATATATACTTACTCGCATACATGCAAAAAGGTTATATACATACATACATTATATATATATATATATATATATATATATATATATATATATATATATATATGCACAAATATAAATGTAAATCAACATATTCATAGCACTTTTTCAAAGATAAGAGTTGTTTATGTCTCTTGTGATCTTAAAAACCTTTTGTTCTAAATGATTATGCGTAAAATGCTTTAAATGTGTAGGCAAATGCAAAATGTGCCCATCAATAAATTTATTTACATAAATAAATAAACAACTATTAATAGCTATATTATTACTAATAACTTTTGGAAAACATTCAAAGAAAAGAAAAGAAAAGAAAAGAAAAGAAAAGAAAAGAAAAGAAAAGAAAAGAAAAGAAAAAACAACAACATACGCAATGTTTTTGGTCACTCCACAGTTGGAATGTTTTTTATTTTTTATTTTATTTATTTACTTATTTTTTTAACTTTGTGCACTATGTCATGTCCTGGGGGTTAGTATTTATTAAAACTTTCAACTTGTTTTCTTTTTCCTTTTCTTTTCTTTTCTTTTCTTTTTATTTATTTATTTATTATTTTTTTTTTTTTTTGTTATATAAAGGTCACATTAAATATATCTTGGAAACGTTTTTTTTTTTTTTTGGGGTCCCAGACCAAGGAAAATTCTTTGGGGAAAAAATAAATAAGTAAAAAGAAATAATATATATAGATACACTACTGTTCAAAAGCTTTGGATCAGTAAGGCTTGTAATGTTTTTTAAATTAGTCTCTTATGCTCATCAAGGCTGCATTTATTTGATCAAAAGTACAGAAAAAAAAAAAAAAGAAAAAAAAAAAAACAGTAATCTTGCAAAATGTTATTACAATATAAAATAATGTTTTCTATTTTAAAATACTTCAAAGTATAATTTATTTCTGTGATGCAAAGCTGAATTTCCATCAGCCATTACTCCAGTCTAAAGTGACACATGATCCTTCAGAAATCATTCTAATATGCTGATTTATTATCAGTGCTGGAAACTGTTGTGCTGCTTAATATTTTTTTGGAACCAGTGATACTTTTCTTCAGGATTCTTTGATGAATAAAAATAGAAATATTTTCTAACAATATACACTACCGTTCAAAAGTTTGGAGTAAGTACATTTTCATTCTTTCTTTTTTTTGAAAGAAATTAAACCTTTTATTCAGCAAGGATGTGTTAAATTGATAAGAAGTGATAGATTTACACGGTAGTGTAAATATATACACAAACACACACACACACACACACACAGGTGCATCTCAATAAATTAGAATGTCGTGGAAAAGTTCATTTATTTCAGTAATTCAACTCAAATTGTGAAACTCGTGTATTAAATAAATTTAGTGCACACAGACTTAAGTAGTTTAAGTCTTTGGTTCTTTTAATTGTGATGATTTTGGCTCACATTTAACAAAAACCCACCAATTCACGATCTCAACGAATTAGAATACTTCATAAGACCAATAAAAAAAAAAAAAAAAAAAACATTTTTAGTGAACTGTTGGCCTTCTGGAAAGTATGTTCATTTACTGTATATGTACTCAATACTTGGTAGGGGCTCCTTTTGCTTTAATTACTGCCTCAGTTCGGTGTGGCATGGAGGTGATCAGTTTGTGGCACTGCTGAGGTGGTATGGAAGCCCAGGTTTCTTTGACAGTGGCCTTCAGCTCATCTGCATTTTTTGGTCTCTTGTTTCTCATTTTCCTCTTGACAATACCCCATAGATTCTCTCTGGGGTTCAGGTCTGGTGAGTCTGCTAGCCAGTCAAGCACACCAACACCATGGTCATTTAACCAACTTTTGGTGCTTTTGGCAGTGTGGGCAGGTGCCAAATCCTGCTGGAAAATGAAATCAGCATCTTTAAAAAGCTGGTCAGCAGAAGGAAGCATGAAGTGCTCCAAAATTTCTTGGTAAACGGGTGCAGTGACTTTGGTTTTCAAAAAACACAATGGACCAACACCAGCAGATGACATTGCACCCCAAATCATCACAGACTGTGGAAACTTAACACTGGACTTCAAGCAACTTGGGCTATGAGCTTCTCCACCCTTCCTCCAGACTCTAGGACCTTGGTTTCCAAATGAAATACAAAACTTGCTCTCATCTGAAAAGAGGACTTTGGACCACTGGGCAACAGTCCAGTTCTTCTTCTCCTTAGCCCAGGTAAGACGCCTCTGACGTTGTCTGTGGTTCAGGAGTGGCTTAACAAATTCCTTGGCACGTCTGTGTGTGGTGGCTCTTGATGTCTTGACCCCAGCCTCAGTCCATTCCTTGTGAAGTTCACCCAAATTCTTGAATCGATTTTGCTTGAAAATCCTCATAAGGCTACGGGTCTCTCGGTTGGTTGTGCATCTTTTTCTTCCACACTTTTTCCTTCCACTCAACTTTCTGTTAACATGCTTGGTTACAGCACTCTGTGAACAGCCAGCTTCTTTGGCAATGAATGTTTGTGGCTTACCCTCCTTGTGAAGGGTGTCAATGATTGTCTTCTGGACAACTGTCAGATCTGCAGTCTTCCCCCATGATTGTTTTGCCAAGTGAACCAAACTGAGACACCATTTCGAAGGCTCAGGAAACCTTTGCAGGTGTTTTGAGTTGATTAGCTGATTGGCTTGTCATCATATTCTAATTTGTTGAGATAGTGAATTGGTGGGTTTTTGTTAAATGTGAGCCAAAATCATCACAATTAAAAGAACCAAAGACTTAAACTACTTCAGTCTGTGTGCACTGAATTTATTTAATACACGAGTTTCACAATTTGAGTTGAATTACTGAAATAAATCAACTTTTCCAAGACATTCTAATTTATTGAGATGCACCTGTGTGTGTGTGTGTGTGTGTGTGTGTGTGCGCATATATATATATATATATATATATATACACACACACACATATATACTTTTCAGATGTTACGTCCACAAGAGGCTGCTATAAGCGATATAATTTTTCTCCATTACAGATGTGCGTTACTGATTATTAAACAGCATAGTGTTTAGTGTTACAGTACAGAAAAAAAAAACATGCTTGTGAGTACAAAATGTTTACAAATTAATATGAAGTTGATTGTCATATGTTTCACTTAAGTTTCAAGGTGAAATGTTAAATGTCACTCTGGCAGTTTTTTTTTTATATATAAATATTGGTTGTTGTACGCATCACATCGGTTCGGAAATGGAATGTCTGGTGAGTGGTGCTAAAAAGTAAAAAGTTCACACTTGAAATTAAGGTACCACCTACACTAAAATAACGAGAAAATGCAAACCTGAGATTTAGGCGCATTTACCAAAGGGTCGCATTTACCAAAGGAACCATGCCTTAGCTTCCTTCTATGAGGCTTTGTGCTCTTTTGTGGAATGATTTGTCTTCCACTAGACTCCTACTCAAGCGCTCCACATCGCGAGTGCAACGCTGCACCAGGTGAGCTACCGTGCAAGCTTACTATGTTAAACAAGCCTATGCTATTCGTTTGTAAATCATGCACTATGTTAAAGTATTTTGAGGTCATAGTATTGTGCAAGGACCTGTACAACAATAAGTCTTTATTAATCTATAACCTGCCCCTGTAATAATTTGTGTGAATCTATATCCACTGTTGGATATTGTTAGTTGACAAAAATAGCAAGAATGTGAAATGGGCTCTATGAGCGTCTGGGCCCAAGAACACCCAATTTGTCTGCTTCCATTTGTGCCATTTCATAGTTTTGATGTCTTTACTATTATTCAAAAATGTAGAGAATAGTAATAAAAAAAAGAATGAATTGTGTCAAACCTTGACTCGTAGTGTATAATTGTCTTTGCTTATTTGCAGCTGAAGTGTGTTCTCACCGTTCTTACTGAAGGCCAGAGATGCCAGCGGTGGTACAATCAAATCCACTACCTTGGGGAAACAAAGAGAGAAGTCTTCATTACTCTACAAGTGAGAAATATCACCTATATGTGCTTAGTCTCACCAGACCACACACACACAGCGTGAGTGAAAGTGAAACAGCTGGAAGCAGAAGACTGAGAGTGCTCTGAACAGCTCCAATTTGCATGGAAATGTGATGTCAGCTCTGCCCTTTGATCATAGAAAGTGTGTTCCAACAAAAGGCCTTACGCCAGCTCTTTTGAAAATTAGAATCAGGTTTTACGATTACTACCAACTACAATCAGCCGCACAGCAGCAAATGTTGCGCACAGGTGTCTTAATGTGGATGGCTGTGGGCATCTCTCAAACAAAGGATTTCACTCTTTCTGACTCTAAGTGAAAAGAACACCAAAGAAACATATTGTAAAGGTTATCTATGAATTTTTCTCTTCTTCTGTCTCTATTGTAAGACATCAAGCTTTTTTTTCACCAAGCTGCAAGTATTGTACAGCTGCTATGCTAAACCCGCGGCACATCTTTGATCTCTTGCCCGCACCTTATGAGACGTTTGTCGTGAATGTCAGTATAATGGTAATTCTTTCTCTGTAGCTTAGTTGAGGTATGTAACACTCAGAATAAAACTTTGTGAGATGTCTACCCAGACAGCCATTATATGGGTCAATGACAAATAGAAGTGTCCTGGATAAAGTAAAGGAATACTTTTTAAAATCTAGTTAAACACACATGTGCTGAGTTCTTAGAAATGTACTTTTTCTATTCATGTTGATTTCATACAGTTTTGAAAAAAAACCTTTACATTCAAAAAGTTAACATTTAATGAAAATGTCAAACAAATCTTTGTTTTTGACCACAACTTTAATTTTAATTTTTTTTTTTTTTACTTTTTTTTGCAAACGTTTTTGAAAATTGTTTAAATGAGGCGTTTTTTTTTTTTTTTTTTCATTATGCAAGACAGTAGTATCACCCAGACATTTTTTATATTTTACACACACAAACACACACACACACACATTTGTTTTTGTGGTTTACGGGGACTCTCCATAGGCGTAATGGTTTTTATACCGTACAAACTGTATGTGCAATCGCCCTACATCAACCCTACACCTAAACCTACCCCTTACAGGAAACTTTCAGCATTTTTAGATTTTCAAAAAAAACCACCATTTAGTATGTTTTTTAAGCCTTTTGAATTACGGGGACATAGGCAGTGTCCTCATAAACCACCTTCAAATTGTAATACCTCTGTCATACCCATGTCATTATACAAATTTTGTCCCCGTAAACCACAAAAACCAGTACACACACACACACACACACACACACGTATATTTTATAAATAATACTGTTTTTGTATCAAGGAATGTCGTTTTAAGAGTGTTTTTAGGTGAGAATGTAGTTTAGACTTCAAATATTCGTATCTTTTTAATTTGAAAATTTGCTTCACACACATACATATATAATTTCATTCACACACATACATGTATATCTTTAAGAAATATATGTAATATATATTTATATTTATGCATAATATATATAAACGTAAATAGACAAATATTTCTTAAATATACACATGTATGCGTGTCTATTTATGGATACATATAAATATACACAGTACACACATATATGTAAACACAAACTTTTATTTTGGACGCGATTGATTGCAATTAATCAATTTGACAGCACTAGTCAATTTTAATTAATTAATTTAATCCCCCGCCAATAACCATACCTTTTGGAACAGCCTTTGTGTCTGTATCCCTCATGAATATAAGTTTCAATAAACTATGGTCATTCACATGCTATATGGAGTGAGTGAGTGTGTGTGTGTTTTGAGAGTGAAGAATGGGATCTAATGACTCCTGGCGAATTGTAATTAAGGTGCCTTCTCCTATTATAGAGTATCAGAGAGTCTGTGTCCTCTCAATGCTTCCTGATGCATCAGTCCTACAGAACGCACGTCAATACTCATTACAAAAGCCTCACACGCAGAGAGATATACACACATACACACTCCACTCCCTTAACTCCTGAGTGATTTCCTGTTGCTGAGAGGTTTGTGAGAATAATAGTGCTGGGCAGAGGGGAGCCGTGATCTCAGTTGTAGCTCCGTCAGGCGTGAGGATGTGAGATCTCAGGTTAGACGTGAATGTGACCCTTGCTGCCCTGATACACAGCTTGATATATTGTGTTTGTGAGCCTGTCCTTATGGAGGGGAAGTTTTAACGTCTGCATTGGGTCAAATAGAGAGTTTAGAGACTAACTTTGCCAGAACGTTTTCATCGACACCTTCCGCACACTTTTGTTGGGAGACAAACAGGGTTGTGAAATCAGTGCAATTCTCCCATAACACACTTCAACAAAATGTAGCTAAATGCTGTTGGACAGGTGCTTAAATAACTGATAAATAATTGGGAGAGACAAAAATAAAATCAGAACATCAAAGAGTAGCATATACTCACAGTGCAGTGACAGAGGCTGAGAAGAGCGGGATGTTGGGAAATGGCCTCCACTGCAGATAGTGTGTTTCGGATCAGCTCCTCAGATGCTGCTTGACCTGTTAATTATGGAAGAAATGCTCATAGAACACATAAAGGTAGGTATAAAACAGCAATCTCACTTTTGAACAATTTATTTTCAGCTAATGGCTGAATAAACAAATATTACACTGGAAGACATCAATAATTTAACTACATTTGATCTCTTGAAAAACAACATGTCTGGAAAATTGGAGCTAAATTAGATTAGAGTGATATATCAAAGTGTCTTGAACACTAAAGAATGTAGTTCATGCAAGACTGGTTTAAAATAAAAATCACTGAAAGAGAGGTTGAAGAGTTTGTGAAAGTAATAAAACTGCAAACAATGAAAACTTACCTATAGCACTTCCCAAACTTGTCTCATTGGAGTCAATGGAGGTTATGTGATTCTTTCCATAATAAAAAGAGAAAAGAGATATTAAAATTACTTATTTTAATATCATTCATTCATTCATTCATTTTCATTAAGTGAGTTATAAAGAAAAACTACTACCACTTTTTGGACATGAAACAGCGTAATTAAACGGCCAATGCCGATACAGATTCTAATATTTATAGACAGGATGATTGATACGTCTAATGTAATTTAATGAAAGATATACAGAAAATTGCTGAATTTAAACAAACACTTTAATATTAACAGAAAAAAAAAAAAAACAATATATGCAGACATTTGGAATCAGAAAGATTTGCCATCACAATAATGAATGAATGAATGAATGAATGAATACCAGTTTTTTGAAATCGTAGTATTTTACAAAACAAATCTTACTCCAAACTTTTGAACAATGGTGTGTGTGTATATAGCAAATGGCTTAAAAAAAGGAAACATTTACAAGACATTAACAATAATCAGTAAAACTGAGAGACTCACCAGCAGTTTTCCAAATTTGATGAGAAAGGCCTCAGTCACCACCTGCGGTCGGAAGATCTGTCAAAGCAAACAGGCACAGTCATGAAGGGATCTAGTCTAAAAGACACTTCACCAACCTACAACACTGTACAACATTGCTATTCACTACCCTTGAGTCTTATTCTGTTTGAGTTCCACCAAAAACTGTCAGTCTTCACTTGAGCTTTAGCGGCTATGAAGTCTTACAGTTGTCTTGAACACAGCCGAATATACGCTGCAGATGTCTTTCATCGTACTGCAAAATCGGCAGTCTTGGATCTATTAATGCATCATGCTCACCGACGACCAATAAATTGCCTTTGCAATGAATCTTCTGGCAGGTTCAGAATTTTTAGGCCGCACTGCTGCATTCTAGATGCTCAACACTGTCAATCGTGACTAAAATCCCAGCTACGATGCGCATCGTACAGTCTGACATAAGTACGTTAATGTCACTGAGGAATGTCACCATTAAAGTCTGCCGTGGGCTTTACCCAAGATCTCATCTGGGACACGTCGTACCATACAGTCTGACAAGCAGCGATTGTAGAGGACAGCAAAAATCACAAAATGTTCAGCCGCTTTAAGAGGAAACATTATAAAGCCCTGCAGGACATTTTTCCCCATCATGCACCATTTCAAATAAGCAGCAGAAGATGTGGTATTCGAGTGTGTTCCATTTACAATGTCATCCTGGGATGTGATCCTCCTCTCTGGAGGACTTCAGCGCTGGTGTGAGAATGAGGGGGTTCATGTTTGTGCTATAGGACTGTAATGATGTGAGGTCAGAGGTCACAGTCCTGGACAGCGAGGTATTGAGCTCTTATCCACTCTCGCCTCTGAGAAACACGCCGGACGTGACCTCTGCGCTGACCCCTGTGACTGATGAGTGCTCTGAGTATCAGCGTAGTGTGTTGGTTGTCAGTGAAGCAACGGGCCAGAGAGACAGATGAGACCACAGAGAGGGCTCATCACATGAATGTATGTATGGATGCACAAACACACAGGCATGCTCTCACATTACAAAAGCATGACGCTTCTCAGAACCACACAGCAGCTGAAGAGATCAGGCACACAGGGCTCAAGGGCATAAGAGGCCAGTGAAGTCTCAAAGATGCAGACCAACCTGCTACTGGGAAGACAACCAGCTATACCCTGCAGCATTTTTCTTAATATCAGAACACACACACACTGGATTTGTGTAGCCAGACTTTTGACTATAGGCATGAAGTCTAGCCCACACTGCAGCTTATTCTAGCCAAGAACCGCCCACTTAGGCAGGAAGGGGTCGAGTGACTGACAAAAGTTTGGACATGTTATTTTTTACTTATTTTAAGAAACATTTAAAATAACAGTAAAGTCACCACAAATGTGAAATAACACAAAGGCAAGTATGTGCATTATTCAGTGACAAAAAATGTTAACTTAAATTAGGGTTGTGCGATATCACGATTTTTGATTGTGGATGATTAAAACGCCTCCATGATCTGCTTTTGAAGAAATATCGTAGTATTGTGCTACCGTGTGTGTAATATCAGTTGCAGTTCTGGCACCTCCATCTCATACTGTACAACGCGACATACAACGCGACAACGCTTTTTCTGAGCACGTACACCTAAAGCACGCACACTAAAAAGCCTGCCTGATTACTGGACTAAGTTATCTTTTACATCTGATTATGCAAATATTGTCAAAACCCACAAGTTTCACATAGAAATACAGTTGTTTATGTCTAAAGCGAAAGTAAACAGTTGCGAGAAAAATGGATGCGTACAGGTCTTAAAGTGACAGCAGACTAATAGTAGTAAACACGTTGTCGCTTGTCATCAAAGGGAAAATTACAAAACTGTCATTATTTAAATCAATAAATACATAAATAAAATGGTAAAAAAATGAGAAAGATTTTTATCTTTGCCCACTTTGGCCTGAATGTCTACAATTCTTCTTTATTTTGATATTTTGTTACATTGTAAGGCTTTGTTTTTAACATAGTTTGCTTTTTAACATCAGTTTGACAATATGACAAAGAACCGTGAATCGCGATTTTCCTGAAGAAAAAAAAAAAAAAAAAAAAAAAAAAAATCACAATATGATATTTTTGCCATATCACCCACCCCTAAATTTAAATAAAACTTTGGTAACACTTTAGAATAGAGAACACATATTCACTATTAACTAATAGTTTTCCCTCAAACTCCTAATTTGCTGCTTATTAATAGTTATTAAGGTAGTCGTTAAGTTCAGGTATTTGGTCGGGTTAGGGGATCTAGAACATGGTTATACAGAATAAGGCATTAATTTGTGACTGAGTACTAATAAACAGCCAATAGTTAATAGTGAGAAATGGACCTTAAAATAAAGTGTTTCCAAAACTTTCTCATATTTCAGCTTCTTCAGATCAGCCACCCTGAAATTATTCTTCAGCAATCATTATAATACGCTGAATTTTTTTCAGACTTTAAGATATTTTTAAATAAATTGAATGTGTACTTGCTGAATGAAAGTAATTATTTCTTTCAAGAATTTTACTGATCCCAAAATTGTAAAGAAAATTAAGCATCAGCATTTAAGAAAAATGTAAAGAAATTAAGTATATTAAATATTAAGGCAAAATCAAAAGTTTTGTAAGATCATGAGAAAATGACCAGCCACAGTTCATTTTAGAGGAGGGCAAATAATTCAGTGTTCTTCTTCCTCGGAAGTGCTCACTGAAGCAGCCTGGCTACCTCATCTCCTAGAAATTTCATCAGCCATTAAGTTCGGACATCTGGACAAATATTTGCCATATTTGAACGTAATATGCATCAGGCGGCCAGTGGATGTCTGTGAGTGATCTGTGGATGTGCTGTCTGAGGCTGGCACTACACCAACACAACTCACTGTGAGGACCATTAAAGCAGACAGACACAAACAATCAAAAGAACTGCCTATTACCACTCTAAGCCGCCCACTGCAGCTCTGTGTTAATGGACATCAGTGTATCCTCCTTAGATGAGTTAATGACAGTGGAACTATCAGACAGACAGCTCTATCAGTGCCGACCCCTTCAAATGAGACGACTCAATCTGCCACTGAGTCTCCATGGCAAATCCTGGCCGAATGTAAAAGTGCATTTAATCAGCAGAGAGACTCATCAACTCTGCGCACTGACAAACATCTTTCTCTGAGAACACCAGATCCCTTCATATTAATTTTGGCGTGACTGAGTGTGTCAGAAGTAAATCCAATTTTGCACTGTTTGGCAACTGGTAATAATCTGTGTGTGTGTGCGTGTGTGCGCGTTGAAGCTGCACCGGAAAGCTCCTTAATAGATCATTTCATTCTGACACAGACAGTGATTACACTCAGCGCGTGACAGGAAGGTATGGCACATCCTTTCTTTATTTTCTGTTCAGATGAAGACATTTAATAAAGTGAGAGGTGGATGGGAGACTGGAAAGTTTATTTTGTAGTTAGTTTAAAAGACACGTAATGATTCACATATTTACTCTGTTCAAACATTATCTATCACAATACCTCTCTATACTTCAAAAATGAACTTCATGTTTTTTGACAATTTTTGTCCCTATGACAATGGCTGCATCTGAATATTCTATAACATCACAATAGGCGAAAAGCAATATGTGAAAGAGTAGTATGACTGTATTCACAGTTTTGTGAATGGCACCTGTCGTTATAGGTCATATGATAATGACAACATGATAAATGGTACGCTCAGACTGCATTTATATTACACATTCATTTTATATATAACAGACTTTTTTAATTGGTTGCTAAGTAATTACTTGTTCAAATGAATTACCTACTTCATTTGAGAGTATGTGATTTTGGAGCAAGCCACAGACATCCTTTAGCAGCATTTTTATAATGTTTGTGATAAACAGCACATACAATATACATTACTTA
This sequence comes from Spinibarbus caldwelli, assembly GCA_039654775.1. Lineage (NCBI taxonomy): Eukaryota > Metazoa > Chordata > Actinopteri > Cypriniformes > Cyprinidae > Spinibarbus > Spinibarbus caldwelli. Next base: position 10,636,189 of record CM077227.1, on the reverse strand, counting down.
AAATTCACAATATATTCACTGTCTAGAGGCTTGCTTTTATATTACGGGGTATTTTATATCATGATGGGGACTTTTTTTAACTTACAAATTAAACCAGTTATAATGATCTAGTGATTTTCAAACTGCGGCACGCAGCATGACTCTGGAAATGTACAACACTACTATGCACAGTAGTTTAAGTCTAATCTACTGAAAATAATTATTTTCTGGAAAGTAATTAGTTTCTGTATTCATTTATCATCCTTATTGATGCTGCGTACATTAAAATTTTACCCATGTATTTCAAATATTTTAATGTAGAAAGAATAAAGGAAAGAAAGAAACTTTAGCTTTGGTTGAAGTTAACTTTAATATTGTATTTTTAACTAGTTTAGGGTGGAACTACCAGTTTATTTGACCAATGGAAGATGTAGAGTATTTCAAAAACATGTTTTCATTATTTAAAAAAAAAAAATTAAATTTAAATAAAATTTAAATTTTATGATGCAAGTGGCCTGTAAATCTATGGAAGCCCATTTCCGCCACTGAATAAAAAAAAAAAAAAGTAATTGCGACTTTTTATCTCACAATTCTGACTTTTTTTCCTCAGAATTGTGACATATAAACATGCAATTCTGCCTTTTTTTTCGCAGAATTGTGAGACATAAACTCACAATTGTGAGTTATAAAGTCAGAATTGCAAGATATAATGTCAGAATTGCGAGATACAAACTCGTAATTGCAAGAAATAAAGTCAGAATTGCGAGATATAAACTCACAATTCTGACTTTTTTCTTGCAATTGCGAGTTTGTATCTCGCAATTCTGATATTTTTGCAATTGCGAGTTATAAAGTCCAGATCTGAGGAGAAAATTACTGATATGTTCTCAGAATTGTGAGTTTATATCACCCAATTCTGACTTCGTTTCAGAATATACCAGTTTATGTATTGCAATTCTGACTTCATTTCTCACAGTTGCGAGTTTATATCTCACAATTCTGAGAAAAAAAGTCAGAATTGCCAGTTTGTATCAGGCAATTCTGAGAAAAAATGTCAGAATTGCGAGATGTAAACTCAATTTTGTGAGAAAAAAAAAAGTCAGAATTGTGAAATAAAAAGTCGTAATTATCTTTTTTATTGTTCTATTCAGTGGCGGAAACGGGCTTCCATAGAAATCACACATTTCTTCTTTAAGCTTGCACTAAAAAAAAAAGAAAAAAAAAAAGAAAAGAAAGGGAACCTAATTGAATTTTTCATTTAAGAAGCAATACTTGCTCCCTGGAATTGATTTACATTATTAATTGTACATGTTGTCTTTAATGTCAGATACTTAGGGCCCTATCATACACCTAGCGCTGTCCTGCGCCACGTTGTTTAAATAGCAAATGCATTTGCGCCCCTTTTGTGCGCCCATGGGCGTGCTGGTCTAAGCGCACTGTTGTGTGTGTCACGAATCCGGTCCATGGACTTCCGTTTGCTCGCCACCAGAGGTCACTCCTCCATCACATTGACTCACACATTGCACAGACTGTCACATTACCCCAGACTACAATTCCCATCAACCATTGCACTGACGACACACACACAGCTGTCACCAATCACACGCTCACCTGTGAGCTATTACACACACCATATAAAAACACTCAGATCCTGTTCTAGTTCGCCGAGTATTGTATGCACTTATCGCTACCCTAGCCGATAGCTACCTTACAGAGCCTTTTGTAGTTTTCTTAGTCTTAGTCTTGCCTTGCCTGTTTCGGATTGTGTTTTCACCCTGCCTGGATTTTTGCCATGTACCTGGATTATCTCTCTTTGCCTTGCCCTGTTAGATACTGCTTGCCGATCGAAGACCCACGCTTGTCCTAGAAATACTCTTTGTCTTGCCCGTGTTATACCTGTTTGCCACTGTTTGAACCATGCCTGTTATGACCACGTCTCTGTCAAATAAAAGTCTGCAAATGGATCCGCATGCCTCACGTCTCGTCGGCTCCGTAACAGTGTGTTCAGGCGCATTGTTGGCATGTTGCTATTTTGAGGAACTGAAAATAGACTGCAACATAGACCAACGCAGCAGCACACAAACATCCCAAATATTAAAAATTAAAGGATTACAGTGTGAAAGAATATTATTGTGTAGGCTACATAAATATAAAAATGTCATAATGGATAGTCATTGCGTGTATCAGAATTAGCCTACCTATTTGCTCACACATGAGCAGATCTGTTTGCTCTCTGGAGACACGTTCAGTCTGTGCGCCTTAAAATTCCGCAGTTTAAATAGCAAATCCGCCATGGCACGAGCGCGACTCGCTCTTAAAGGGAACGGGAGATGAGACTCTGATTGGTTTATTGCAGTGGTTCCCAACCATGTTCATGGAGGCCCCCCAACACTGCATGTTTTCCTTGTCTCCTTAATCAAGCACACCTGATTCAGATCATCAGCTCATTAGTAGAGACTCCAAGACCTGAAATGGGTGTGTCAGACAAAGGAGAGATGCAAAATATGCAGTGTTGGGAGGCCTCCAGGAACGTGGTTGGGAACCACTGGTTTATTGCACGTTATGCCCAAAAACACACCCATTACTCATTAAGAGAATAGGGACAACCCTTCTAGACCACGCGCCGGGAGCGCGACCATTTTTCCTGTCGTTATACTAGCAAAAGTGGATTCGGAAACGCCCTAAGTGCACTGCGCTTTAGACCATGCGCTTCGATCGTTAAAATAGGGCCCTTAAATTTAACCAATTACTTCAATCAATTAGGATACTTTCAACTGTTACCAATAACAACAAACTGTTTAAAATTGTATATAAATTGTATATTTACTGGAACTCATTACAGGTTAGAGCGGCAATATTAAGACAAAAATCAGTCACACTTTATTTTAAGGTCCAATTCTTGCTGTTAACAAACTATTAACTACGACTCTTGCCTCAATAAACACCTAATTTGCTGCTTATTGATAGTTAGTAAGGTAGTTGTTAAGTTTATGTATTGGGTAGGATTCGGGATGTAAAATATGGTCATGCAGAATATGTGCTTTATAAGTCCTAATAAACAGCCAATATGTTAATAATAGGGATGCTAATAGGCAACTAGTTAATAGTGAGAATTGGTCCCTATACTAAAGTGTTACCCAAAAATCATTATTGTCAATAATTGCTCTTGACAAAGTAATAATGATTATTAATGGCGATTAATAAAATACATATGTAAAAACATTTTTTTTTTGTTTTGTTTGGGGAAACATCACAGGGAAACATCTGGCTACACAGACAAACATGTCAGTTCATGACATTAGTCTAGTCTAGCGCAAGTTATGCAAAAACTCGTTATAATCACTGAAGCTACACAATCAATCTCTTACTTACATCTTTTCTGTACTTTGTTGTTTAAGATGAGAAAATTTGTGAGCATGCAGAATTTTGTCAGTGAGCACACACTCTCACCAAAACGACTAAACGATTCTGATTGGCCACCGCATTCATTAGCTCAAAAGCATGTGATTGGTTATAATGCTCAATGCTGCAAAAAAAAAAAAAAAACATGCAAAAAGCAATCTGATGCAATGTGGGCAGATCTAAATGCAATTCCACAAATTAACAGGATTCATTCATTTTCACATTGAATTTTATTTGTAGCAGGCCTGCCCCTGCAGCATGCCCTCTTTATCTTGATTTTTTGTTGGTGCCACTTTTGTTCATTTTGGTGCCATTTTTGCACAAGCCCCTGTTAATTTCCGACCATGGAAAAAACATTGTGACTAAGTGGTATTTGGATGTTCCAGGTGGATATTCTGATCTGACCGTAAGGGTACTTGGCCTGAACAGACTGTGAATCGCTGCTATTCACCTTATCTTTAATATAATAGTGTGTGCAGCCATTTGTAACTTGAATGCTCAAGGCTTCCCAGTGTCATCTGCTGCACAGAAAATAGCTTGTGAAATAAGTCATTATCTATTGCACCACAAGGTAGGTCCCCACAAGGTTTTTTTTTTTTTTTTTTTTTCCTGAAGTTGTACCATCCTTGTGGAGATCAAAACCCAAAATAACTAGCAAAAAGGTAAATATAGCAAGACCTGACACAGACACACACCTGTGAGGTGAGCAGATGCAGCACCACAGCCATCATGGGGAGGCTCTGCTTCAGCTGACGGGACTGCGTAGGAGAGGGGTGCTTCCTTCCCACAATGCTGCCCAACACGGATAGGATGTCATCTACAGAGAGCCCACATAAGCAGAAGCAGTGAGAAATCAGCCAATCACAAACAATCCGTCATGATCACTCTGGGTAGGTGGCCGGGGGCATGAGCAGGTGTGTCTCTGTGTTGGAACGAAACCCGCAGGAAGAACTGAGCCAGTTTGAACCGGTTTCACGGGGGGGGCGGTGGTGTGTAGCAGCACTGATTCACAAATGAAAAAGGAGGAACAGGTCGATACCTGAGAGCCTGCTCACATATTCAATCAGAAGGGTAATTAAAGAGAGGCCAATCAAATTCGATGTTCATTCTCATTGCCCCTGCTTTGCTTTGCCCATTTCACTCTGTTCCCTCTCAAGTGAATTCTTTGGGTTCCCTTTTCCCTCTTTTTTGGGTGTATTGTGATTGATTTACCCAGGATTGCTGGTAGTTCGTGCACGGTGTGACGGATGAAGAGGGTCAGGCATTTTGACAGGTACTCATTGCCGCTTTGTTGCTCCTTTCCTGGCGTGGCCTTTCGGACGTCTCTTTCAATGTACATCACCAGCCTGAGAGAAGGGTTGGCAAAACATTATTATTCATCTGCAGACACCCAGACCAAACAGAGAAAGAGAGAGAGAGAGCGAGAGGCAGATCTGAAACACACAGTGGGGAGAGGATAGATGCTTTTAATCAATTACACTCAACAGCTGGAGGGGTGACAGAATGGAGATGAAATGGTGTTGATCCTGAAACAATATCAGGAAGGGAATGAGGTCTGTCTGCCTGGCTGAAAAGACCAGAGAAAAACAAGATGTATCTGGCAAGGAATTGAATTTGAAGTGTATAAGGTACGCAAAATTGGAGGCTGAATTAGAGATGAATGAATGTGACTTGATTCAAACATGCAAACTGACATATTAGGATTGATTAATGGGGTTGGTGTTCTCTTAGTAAAAGCTTGGATCAAATCTTCTGGGATTCTGGGAAAATTGCCTTGGATCTTACATTTTTCATACCAGCACATTCCCTGGGCATGATGAAATGTTGTTCTTTTTATGGATGTTTTTGTACTTTTAGAGAAAAAAAAAAAAAAAAAAAAATCCAAACGTTTGTGAACTATATTTATGGATCAGTGTTGCCTTTTTTCTTCTTCTTGCTACAGTGTCATTTCAGCCACATTGTGTTTGATAGCATTCTGTAGTACAAATGACAATGACATAAAATAGAAATATTTCTTTTTATTTGAATAAAATGGCCAAATCCAAATTAAACATTCAATGATTGACTGATTGATTGATTGAGACAAAATGTACCGCCTGATATGAAATGACAATATAAACTGACTTTTTTCATATATAAATCATATAATAAAATTGTTTCACGGACATAAGTATCACAAAACAGTTGCTCATATGTGCACATAGTATTATTGCATACAGTGATGATCTATTTATCTTCACATTTTAATAAACAATTAATTACTGACTTAATTACTGGTTTATATGAACACAGAACTTTTGGTTACACTTTATTTTAAGGTGTCATTGTTAGTGTAGTTATACATTTAAGTACTAAGTAATATTAATCAACTACATGCACTTACTATATGGTTAGGTTAGGATTAGGGATTGGTTTAGGGTTACATGCATGTAATTATGCATAATTAATTGTTATTATAATAATAATTACATGTAACGTGTAACAAAGACACCTTAAAATAAAGTGTAACCAAACGTTTTATGTATGCTCTTCAGTTGGCATAAACATAAGGACACTTTCTTGTGAGTTTTTGCGTTTATGGTGTAAATCCAGTTTTGTTTCTTACTTATGAAATAGGAATTTTCCATAGAATTTAAATCTGATCATGCGTGTGTTTTATAAATGAGGTCCTGGTCTGTGACAAGGGTAAAACAATAAAACCTAATACAATAATAATGCCTTAATTTGACTAATAAGGTTCCCTATTCAGTGGAAGGTTATGGAATTGCCATCAGGTGAATATTTTAAGTCCAATTACTTACGTCCAATTAATTAGAAAAGTAATAACACTCCTCTCTGCAACAAACCACATGATTTGATGCATCATTCATGTCTGTAGCACACACTGTGCAGAAACAAGCTAAACAATAACCTTTAGGATTTGTAAGAGGTTTTGTTCAAATCCATAAACTTAAGAATGAGCAACAGTAATAGTGACGCTTGCCTTAGCAAGCACCATAAATAAAATTTTTACACTTGGCATTAGAATGTCAATGACAAAAGAGTATCTCAACACAACATTATTGATTCAGCCTCACCTCTAGTATCTCAAACTAATCAATTCACTACAAACAACAGATGTGTCTCGTGAGAGAAGTAGCTAACATGTAATATTTATGATATTGTTATGTATGTCATGGACACAGTGAAGAACATGAATAAGAAAAGAGATGATAGAGCTAGGGTAGAAGTGAGGATCAGGCCATTCTCAAGAACTGCTGATCACTGTAGTATCTTCTGATTTATACACCACATTAAAGGAATACAGAGCAATTTGAGTCATTATTTCATTACTGTCTTCAACATTTAGGCTGAAGGATCAAATAGTCATTATTCACTTAAAATCTATTCTTTTTCATACCTTTGCACTTCAGCAATTAGCATCACTGAACGAACAATGCATGTCTTTATGCACAAAGTATGAATATGACATTTGAGAGATATGGCAAGATTTTCAGTGAATAAGGACTTAAAAGTTTAGATCTGTTCCTCATTGAGTTGAGAAGACTTGCACATAAAGGCCACATAAACAAAATTTCAGTGTGAAAAACAATTAGGTAAATTTTCAGTACAGCAGGCGAAAACTTTTATTATTATTATTATTATTATTATTATTATTATTACTATTTTAATTAAATAGTGGCTTACTTAAATTATGGCTGTGGCTATAAATAAATTCAATTTACAAATTTATCATCAAATAGAGTCAAAATGGCATTATGGCATTTATTGTTTGAATTTCCTGATAAAATGGACAGAATTTGAAAGATGACACTGTTTCTAAAAAAATAATAATAATAATAATAATTATTGGACAACAGGTGGGATATATGTCTTGTAAAGTTTTATTCAAGCATGAACTGAAACAGCACAGGCTTAAAGATCAATCTTGGGATTTAAGAATTGTTATAGATTCACTAAAAATTAAGATAGAAAATGAAGATATAAAACTAGGAGTATCAAATTAAGTTCAACATGTGCAGTGGATAAAACAATGCTGTTTTTTTTTTTGTTGTTGTTGTTTTTTTTTGGTACATGTGCATATCGAACCGAAAAACCCATACGTTGGCTCGACATCAAGTCTATCCAGATACACTGTGTATAGTACTCATTAAATTAATTGCAGGACCTTAGATGTTCCAAGATCATTCAATCATTATTCTTACAGTAAAAGATGTAGCTCTGCCATCAGTGTAGATATGTCTTTTAAAATAGCTTGTCAAGAGCAACCTCTCCTCTTTTCTCCTTTAAGTGAGAGAAATGAGATTGTGAGAGGGTGAGATCCACAGCACCAAATGTGACAGCCCGTCTCTGCCCTCAAGCCCATGCTAATTAAGAAACACTGTTAATTAACTTGTTTGCAACCAGCACTGCACACTTCTATACAATCAGTGCCTCAACATTTCCCCGCAAGCGAGTCAGTTCCTCCCAGCCCCTCATAACACACACAAGCATGCAAACTGGCACACACACAAACAAACACACACGTTTCTGCTGAGGCACATCTCTCAAATTAGACACGGATGAAAAAGCAAACAGTGAGAAAATTGCACAGAGCCCAGCAGTGTGGGAAGAAAATGCACCCAGCAATTATACCAGAGGCTGAAAGTAAGTTTGAACAGAGGACTAGAGGGAACACACTGGATTAAACTCCAATGAGAGAGCAATCGCCTGCTTAACTAGCACGCTCAACAAAGAGGAGAACTGGGACCTGGATGCAAACCTGGCAAATACCTACTGTATCAAAGTTGCACTGGCCAAACAAATAAAAGCACAGGCTAAAATGAGCATTAAAATAATTTAAGAGAGCTTGTTTGGATGACCAAAATGCAGTAATGAAAGATTTTATCTTTCCTTTGAATTAGTCGCTCAGTGACTTGACTCTATTGAATTGTAATTGGCACTGAAATTAACACAGAAGTTCTGTACTCAGGGATATTCTTGGTAAAACCCTTCCGAGAATAGTTGATTTAGAAAGTGCCAACCAAACGAAAAGCTTTAAATGCCTCAACGTCCAGTAAACAGAAATGTGAGACATTACAGTCAAAAGCAGTACAATAGCAGTACAAATAATTCATTATATTGAGTTATTTCAATGAAGTGTTAATTTCGTCGACGAATAATTTGTCAAAATGTTCATCAACATTTTTTTCACCGACGAAAATGAGACGATGAACTAAAACTCATTTTAAATGACAAAAACTGATGAAAATCTATTGACATTTTCGTCAATGAATAAAAACGAGACGAAAATGTTAAGGAGGGACGATTTGGGAAGAGATTCATTCAGAACGAATCTGCTGCGTGGTTCGGAGGTTAGATGCGTACATTTGAACTGTATCCTAGCCTACTGATCTATCCTGCGGGACAAGGTAACATACACTTACTGCACGTCTCATAAAACATTTAAAAATGTCAATATGTGGGAGTAAGAGAAGAGCAGACATAGATAAATTTGACAATGTAAGAGAGAACTCAGTTCGGTCCGGTTTTCTGAGTGCAGACACTGAAGCATACACACACAGAAAGCGCATCTCACACAGCGCGTGAGTACTCTTTCGCATCGCATGAATGGAGAATTACACACAAAATGATGTTGAATTGTCCGTTTTGACGAGTATTCACGTAAACAAAGTCGATTACGTCTTAAGTGAACGTAAACAGTAGGGAGAACATGTATCAGTACATTGCATACATGCAGTTGGCACAGTCAAGACTATGACTAAAACTAAATCAAAATTTGCTGTCAAAATTAACATTGTTTCAATGAAAACAGTAAAAAGGATCATATTCATTTAAATTCTATAGAAGTCTGTTTATAAAGCTTTTTTTTAAGCAGCTGAATAATTTTATGACCATTTCCATAAATACTGATTTATTGATTGATTGACTGACTGACATTGATTTGATTGATGCTGTTTTGAAGAATTCTCTGTAAACACTTCCAACAGGAACACTGCTTGTTCATGAGTTGCAAGTTCACTGACGAGTCGAAAAGAATGTAACACTGACCACCCACTCTTCCAGTGTCCTTAGCTCTTGGAAAAATGACAAGTGTACTTTAAAAAGCAGGTCATATGGGTTTTCGAAAAATATGTCTTTTTTCAGTTTGTAATGTAGCTATCCTTCAATGTAAACAGTCTGCAAAGTTGTTAATCAAAAAAGTGCATTATATATAAAGATACTGTCTCTCAAAAGAAAGAGTCGACTCAGAATCGCCTTAACGAGTCGTCATATTTTCAAATCTTCTGCCTGTTACCTATCTACGTCACTTGGTAACACATTAGCATAATCCCTGCCTGCCCACGAAATACGAACAATCTGACCTTCCCACAAACACTTCCGCTAGTTAGTGGGTTTACATCATGTCGAGAAGACGCTGTGTTCTGCATTGTAAAAGCAAGCTTTTGTTTTGTTTTCATTGCGGAAAGGTGATGATGTGAAGAATCAGTGGTTAAAATTATTTTTTTTCCATGATACCACAGCTATACAATTCAAACCTTTTGTTGTGTGCTCGTCATTTTACCGAGGACTGCTTCTTTACTCTTGGTTTTTATCTTCTTTGGCTTCTAATCTTCTTTTTTTGGACTAACAAGCATCTCCAAAACACAACCTGTAAGTACGATTGATACGTTATATGTACATTTTCAAGTGAGTGCTCAAAATATCTAGCTTTTTGTGCAAATATGTGATGTATACCTACTGCAGCTTTAGGTTTCCAGGTAAACCACGATATTACTGTCCTACTGAAATAGTTCTGATAATTCGCTGTGAACCCATTATTTCCTTATAATGTGTCGACTAATGAAGACTGTCATTGTTCTAATTACTTCGTTTAATTAGGGCTGTGACGGTTGCCGTTACCGCGGTTGTCTATCCATGGGTTCCAAAGACGTCACTTCCGCTATGCTCGCCGCCATATTTGTCCCCGATGTGACAACGAGCACAGCACATCTCTATGAGATTTAATAGATAATATTAATATATTGAAATAATAAATTACCTTTTACTACCATTTCCCACACTGATCCCTAAACTTGATTATTTTTAGGATAGCAAGTGTAACAGTTAGGCCATGTAATGTCCTGATTACTTTAAAACTGACATCAGCTCAAAGCACTTTTGAGTCAATGATAGTGTAACAAGATAACGTTATTAGCTTACTACACAATCTGAATTTAATGGCAATTTAGCTAATATTAGCACAATTTATAACTACTCATTCTTTCTGGACAAATTACTGTTTGAATTGCGAGCGTAGCAGCTCGATGAAGGCTTTAAGAGCTTGAAGAATCCTCTGCAGCTGGTCGCTCCTGCTTCATGGCGATCCCCTTCTCCATCCGCCTTCTGATTTCAACAAGTCAGTTTTGGTGAATGCAAACAACGTGAATACTGATCATGAGCCCAACATCCAGCAAGCCAAGAAAGCATGCAATCTACCTGAGGGAAGACGTCTTTCACTTCTAGTGTATTCTTAAACCTGGATTTCATTATTGACGCACAAATCCAGGCACCAAAAGCAGCCCGCGCTAAGTTCTCTTTAATTAAAAATATGCATTTTCATTTATTCATAGGCTACATGGCTGCAATAAGATTTCAGTTCAAAATTTTGCCATTGTTAAAAAAAAATGCTTTACTGACTGACGTTTCAGACTTTCAGTCTCAAAATGTATGCCATATATATGTATGTAGGCTATGTCCTAAATTATTATTAATTGTCCTAAATTATACTACTTATTATACCACTTGTGCAGCCAGTCACAATTCACAAAGGTAATTTACTCAAGACGTTTTTTTTTTTTTTTTTTTTTTGTATGACAAATTCAATATAATGATAAATAAATAGGTTTAGCAAAAAAAATGTGATTATTTTTGAGAACCTTGTGATGTATACACTTAACTGCAGACACAAATGGCATGTGGTACAATGCAAATATTTTAGCGTCCTTTATTCTCCTATAAAGAATCACAATTATCCCTTATCCTTTTCTGACCGTATGTTAGCTGCCAGTGGTGCCTTCTGATTGAAGCCAACAATTTATTCCGCCGATCTAACCTCTTTGGGATCGAATAAAATTGTAGTTCGGGGTTTTTCTGACGACTGTTGTTACAGCACAACATATCCCGGGCATACTGTAACCTTGTGAACCTTCTGGGAGTGTTTGGTTAATCTTCCTCTGGTAGTTGTGGCTGTTGTGACCGTAGACTGACAGGACACTGTGACGTCACATGAAACCTATGGATTGCCACCGGCGGTAGTGCGCGTGACGTCACACACTCTATAACAAGCATAATACAAAGTTTTATATACAAGTGTAATAATAGTAACAGTTGCAAATTGTTTTATTTAGACTATAAGTCTATGCTAATTAACACATTTCTTCAAACGCTATACACGGCGTTTCCTTTAGATTGGCAGGTTTGAGCGCAGGAAAATACAGTTTATTATGCATTCAGCAAATTTATTTCGTGTTGAGCGATGAACCTTGCTGGGAAACCAAATACTACATCGCCAATCTGGAATCATTTCCATTCATGTCACCCATCTGTGTTTGTACTTAGTGTCTTCAAGTTCACGTGATCGCAAACGCTCGGCTGGTCAGGTTTTTAATGGTGAGGCTTTCTCCAAACTGGCCAAATACAAACGAGACAGTGATAAATGGAAGATGCTACTAAGAAATGTGGAAACATACGCCGCGATTCCTATTCCTTAGAGAGCACGTGCAGACGAGGAGTTAACGCGCCCGCTTCCTTGGTGGCGGAACCGTGTCTACCGGACGCGACAGGTGTCACCGCGTCGCAACACAACAGGTTGAGTCTGTCTACAGTACATTTGAACTTTGTGTCAGGACGTCATAAATAGGACGAGGCAGTTTACTGTAGGGATTTGTCATGTAATGTCGCGCCGCATCCAGTGTAGACTGCATCACTACTAGCCGGGTTTCCATCCAAAGTTGCGAATTAAACTTATGCGCAAAATTGGAATATCGCATTAAAACATTTGCGAACAAGCACCGTTTCAATCCAACGACTCAAAGAGAACAAAATCGTCAATTTCTGGTAAACTGGCACTAAATAGCCTATAGAAAACTAGGATAAGCTACTGAATATAATAATTTTCATAGGCTATATGAAAAATTACTTGCGCCTCAGAGCGAGCAGACGAAACACAATAAATGCTGTCATTGCTTTCGGAGGCGGATGCTGCTGTTTGTGAATGCAGTTGAGTAAGACAATTATACAGAAATACTTTGATGACAGACTTTGCTCAGGCATTTTAGAACGACCATAACAACATTTCAGATGCTGTTGAACGAGGTCAGTCCGCTGCTAGTCAAGTTATTCCGTCTCATAGCGCAAATTCACATGAATTTTTTGATGCGCTTGGAGGAATTTATTCGCAAAATGTGTTTCCATCTCCCATTATTCGCATTAACCCTTTTTCGCACAAGTCAAAAACCACCTTAAGCGAGCGTAAAAACGTTTTTGTGAATTAAGGGATTTTTTATTAGAAATTTGGCGTTTCCATCACTCATTTCTCATGCGATAGGCCTACTTCAAAGTGCGCATTAAAACAGGGTGATGGAAACCCAGCTACTGTTCTGTAGTATTTTGTTGTGACTCGCCATGCCACTCGCGTCCGGTAGACAGGGTGTACTTAACTTTCCTATTTAACTGTATTATTTATTTGATATTTATTTTAGTGTTTTGCAGGCTGCGTGTTCACTGACGGAAGTAGGCTAAAATAAACACGCACATTTGTTAATAGATGATCGAGCCTCATTTATTTATTTTTTTGCGTTTCAAAATATTATATAGCCTATGTATATGTGTGTATGCATGCATATATATATATATATATATATATATATAAAATATCACAACAACGCGCCACCGGCGGTGGTTGGCCCATAACCGCGGTGGTAAATATCTGCCACTGTCACAGCCCTATGTTTAATAATAAAGAATGTAACTTGGCACTCGGCTAACGTATCCACCATTATTGTTTTGTTGTGTTTACAGTTTAGTAGCTAAACTTTAGCTGTGGGCACGACTCGCTTGCATAAGTGTTAAACAAAATGTTTTTATGTCATTATTTTAAAGGGGTCCTATTATTCTTTTTCACTTTTTGAATTTTAGTCAGTGTGTAGTGTGTATGTTTGGGCATACAAAGATCTACAAAGTTACAAATCTCCACTAAAGTCCACTCCAAAGGGAGATATTTCGTTTTTAAAAAATCCCTTTTCAAGAACTACAACGAACAGCTCGTTTGGACTACAAAGTTGTTTTCCTGTATTTGTGATATCACAAATTGGCCAATTAGAATATCATTAAAATAAATTCCGCCTACGGAAATTCGAATGCACGTTTCAAAATCGAAACCCGGTGCGGGTGTTTTTATATCACTGTATTTCTGATGAAGACTGTCTTCAGAAAGTTTTGGATGTCGTTTTCATTTCATCTTGCATGTAATGTCTGATAAAGCAGCATTTGTGAGCGGAGCTCTGCTTTGTGTACAGCGTTACCGGGAAACCTCGCTCTCTCCCGCTCCAACAGCGCCTCCCGCTGGAAGACAATGAATTTGCATATATATGCCACCACAAATAGTGTAACTCTGTGGGACTATGGTATAAATAAATTCAACTGTATAACAGTTTCACTGCAATTCATGTTATAATGTTAGAATTAAAGAACAATAAACATAATACATATTACCGTTGCACTTACCTGTACACAGTAAATGCAGTTATTTTTAAGCTGTTGTTGACATCCTATCTAAAACGTGATTTAGCCAAAAAAACAAAAACAATATCGTTACCACTTTAATATGTCTTGCAATATCCGTGCGTGCAAAGGTTCTGCGCAAATCCTCTTGTTCAATATTCTCGGGGTCTGAATTGATATGGCAATATTGACGAAATTGCTGTTTTGTCAAGGGGCGGGGCAAGCTGTTCGCCAATCACAACGCAGAGGGACAGCTAACCAATCACAACACATTTTGTTTTTCGGAAGGCGGGCCTTCATCCAACCCGGAACTAATCGAGCCGTTTGTGCCAGGCTGGGGAAGAAGATATTGTAATAATATAAATTATGTGAAAAATAATACGATTTTTGAACCACCAAGCATGAGAGCATGTTCTAGTACACCCCCAAAACAAAATCAAGACTTTGTAAAAGAGCATAATAGGACCCCTTTAAGAACAGATTGGAGCACTATATTCTTGTTTTATGTAAAGGTACGGGTTGCCAGGTTTTCACAACAAAACCCGCCCAACTGCTTTTCAAAACTAGCCCAATTGCATTTCGAAAGGGGTTCCCCATCAAAAATCATGTTCCGGGGTGTAATATACATGCTTTTTTGTCAGGGTTCCCCTGGTAAATTCGCATTCCAGGGGCTAAATATGATGTTATTGGGGTCGCTTCAACCCGCGGACATCAAAAACAACCGCTGACTTGGCAACACAGAAGGTAGCACTCACTAACTTGCTCAAGTACTCCTCTCTGTGCCAATCAAGCTGACCAATCAGAGCAGAGTAGGCGTATGGAAGGGAGGGGTTTACAGACATTACATTCAAAGCTGATTCAAGCGAACCGTTTCAAAATCATTGACAAATGACTATGTATAAATGTATATTCAAAGAAAATTTCGTTTTCTGACCTTGATGCATTTAAACCTGTTGTAGGGGACTCCAATACAATATTAGGACACTTTAAAAAACCATATGACCTGCTCTTTAAAGCTTTTAAGAGCAATTCGCAATTTTAATTAAAATACTCACCCTATGAATCACAGATAAAGGTATATATTTATACAACAGTTCTTTCTGGTCCTCGAATCTGATTGGCTGAGAGTGCGATATTCAAGCAATATCGTAACTCCAACCATCTGACTGTATATATCACTCCGCTTGCGGTATTTCTCACAGCGAGTGTCATGGTGGACACCCAAATCTACTATCATTTTAAAAATAATATTGTTTTTGTGTCACAGAATGTAATTTTAAGAATTTTTTTTTAGGCAAAAATGTTTAGATTTATACATACCATGGTTTTCCATATCAGGACCAAATATAAGATCATGGTCCTTGGCAGGTCTTAAAATTTGGAAAATAAAACAGATGAACAACAACTCATGACATATCATACAGTGTCATTATTTATTCAAACTAAGCACACCCTATGATTCAACTGATTGTAGGTCCACTTTTAGCAGCAATAACTCCAAGTAATCATCTTCTGCATGACCTTATCAGTCTCTTACATGGTTCTGGAGGAATTTGGCCATTCTTCTTTACAATGCTGCTCCAGTTTATTGAGGATTGTGGGCATTTGTTTATGCACAGTTTATGCTCAAACAACAATAGATTTTTCTGTACCCAGAAACAGATCTGAGCTCTGAAAGTTAAAGTATGTTTTCATGGTATGTTGATCACTTATTTCAAAAGATCAAGGAGTATTTGATTCCTTGTGATATGGCTATTTTCAAGTATTCTCAGCAAATAAATAATCACTGATGCAAGGATTCCAAACAATATTGCTCACCATTTCACAATCAGTTTCCACAAATTAAGCAAAATTAAATACAAATGAGGGCTACATTCTCAAGCGTACCTGGCACTGAGCTCATCTGCAGAGAATGCTGTTTGTTCTTAGATTAGTCTGATTGAGCTTGACTGCTGTGTAGGTGACCTCCATTGATTCTATGTGATGTGTGTTTCAATGTGTTGAAAAGCTACAGCCAAGAGAATTGTTCCCTTGAGAGAGAAATATAAAGTCATTGGACCTTATGGCTGAATAAGATTTTTCTAACCTATGCAGAGAGGATTTGTGCAGATGCTTGTTTGTTTTCTACTTGTATATAAGGATGAATACATGATTTCAACCTTTCTCCACAATAAATAAATAAATAAATAAATAATAAAAAATACTAGGATGAGCATATGCATTCATATAATAGCTTGCCTTATCAAGCACCACTAACTAATTCAGAACACTAATAATCATCACCATCAAAACTGACAACTTATACACTTTTAATACAAAGACAACATCATTCTGAGTGACACCAGCAAAAAGAAACACAAAGAACATCAAAACTAAGAAATGCAATTGATTGCTTTGAATGTCATTTGTGCTGTAATCTACCACAGCCTTCCAGTTTTCATTTTCTCTTCAGCCAAGTCTTTCTTCCAGGGTCAAGCAGAACAGAGCTACACTCTTAATTGACAGCAGCTTTAAAGCAAAGCTCATCTCTTAGAATCTTGGGAGTAATTTGAAGAGAGAGCATTTTCAGGTGTGTAATTCATTTGATTGAGCTTTGAGTTCAAAGGAATCATTCTTATACTTCTCAGTGTTAATAAAAGTGATGGGATAAAACCACACAGCCTAGGCTATGCAAAGAGTTATTAGACACTGTATTTCTTTTCCATTTCAATAATCAAACAAAATTTGTGTCCAACTTTAACAGAAGCAGAAGTTGTACTTTGCCTTTGTTAAAGACATATCCCAACTCACACTACGGCATGCATCCGAAAACCTCTACTGTAGTGGTTCCCTGCCGACACTCGTACTGCGTCGCTAGAAGCATATGGAGAAAAACTCCTTTTTCTTTGAGGACTGAAGACTTATACAATCTCGCAGTGTAACTGCATGGCCATTGGTTTGTGCAGTGATATAAAAAACGAAATGAAAAAATGGTGCTGCACGAGCTTATGGCAGTGAAGCCCGCCAGAGCCCGCCAGAATGGGCGGGTCAATCTGGCTATATAAGCGGGCATTTCGCCATAGGATATCAGATCAATTTTCCTTCAGCGACGACTTCTCCCTTCGCTGACCTCAGGACTCGAAGACACTCGGCATTGAAACGCCTCGCTGCGGATTGAAGCTGCCTTTTTTCCCATGGCTCTCACTGCTGCTTCAATGACCAGCGCGGACGTCAGCTTGTTCCCTGTGGCCATTGCACTGCACGATGGTGACGGCCACTCGGAGTGCATTTCCTGCTTGGGCAAGCCCCATGCGGATGCTGCTCTGAACGAGATGGATTGTTCACACTGCGTGAATATGAGTCTCGCCACTCTGCGCGCTCGGATCACTTTCTTTTTAGAGAGAGCGAATCCACCCCTCGTGCCCTCCCTTCTACTTCCTCCCAGGGGACCTGTGAGGAAAAAACAACGGGGCAAAGGGACAAAGCGCTCGGCCACGAGCGAGCTCGCGCCGGTTCTGACCCCACGCGCCTCGTCCCCCGCCAAGCACAGAGGATTCTCCCGTTCTCTTTGAGCACGCGGACCAGCGTCCCTCGGCTGATGCGAGCGACATGGTCTCGTTCGGTACCGTCGAGAACGAGCCATTAGACGACAGCATGTCTCTAATAGCATCAGACGAAGAGGATGATGTCGGGCTCTATCGCTGACCCCGCCCCTCCATCGTCTGCCGAGCCCAGCGACTCTAAGCCGAGGATGGATGCGGAACTTTTACTCTCTAAGGCAGTTGAGGAGCTGGGATTGGAGTGGTCTATGCCGGAGGAGCCCACTCGTAGCCGTCTGGACGAATGGTTCCTGCCGGGGCACCGCCAGGCCCCTTGTCAGCAAGCCTCTCCGTTTTTCCCGGAGGTCCACGACGAGCTCATGAAGTCGTGGCGTGCTCCATATTCGGCTTGTTTTCGCTCTAACTCTTCTTCTGCTCTCTCCTCAGTGGATAGCGAGAGGATGCCCCCTCTCGACGAAGCAGTAGCTGCGCACCTTTGCCCGCCTACTGCCATTGGATGGAAAGCGAAGGTTGCTAACCCCTCCAAACCCTGCAGGATGACTTCTGCCCTCGCTGGACGAGCATACTGCTACGCCGGGCAGGCCACCTCAGCCTTACACTCCATGGCTGTGCTCCAGGTCTTCCAGGCCAAACTCCTCCAAACCATGGATGAGTCAGGACCTGATGACGCAGCCTTCAGGGAGCTGTGCAGCGCCACAGACCTGGCCTTAAGGGCTACCAAGGCCACAGCACAGGCCACAGGGAGGTCAATGGCCAATCTAGTGGTGCTGGAGCGCCACTTGTGGCTAAACCTCACGGAAATTAAGGAGGCTGACAAGGTTCGCTTCCTCAACTCCCCGGTCTCCCCTACGGGGCTGTTTGGACCTGCCGTCGAGGGATTTGCAGAGCGATTTACCGTGGCTCAGCAGTCGTCCCAGGCCATGCGACACTTCCTGCCAAAACGCTCTAGCTCTGCAACAGCCACCAGTCGCCTCAAGCCTGCTCCAGCACAGCAGCCAGTGAAAGGTATGCCGTCGCTCGCTCAGCCTGCTCAAAAGCCTGAGCCCCGACAGCGCTCCCGCTCTGCCAGATGCTATCCCTTTCCAAAGTGCTAAGGACCCCGGCCCAAGCTGAGCTTGGACCACGTGCCCCCGGCATTGTCCTGATCCGCTGGAAAGGAAGAGAAGGGGGCAAAGTCTCGCAAATGCCGGACCCTCGAGCACTCCGTTCAGCTATGGGTGCCAGCGGCAGTATGTTTGTTCTAAGAAATGTTATAAATCACGGGCCCGTTCTAAAAGGGCCCTCACACAGAGGAATAGCGGGAAAAATAAAAAACAAACATTTTCAAAAAGAGAGCAAATTTCCTCTTCCAGTTATGATGAATGTCAAGTCCCCACACGGCGACTCACCATCCGAACTAATCCAACCCCTTGCCACACGGGCTGAGGCCTGTAGAGTGTCTCATTGGGTTCTAGGCACTATAGAATGTGGATACTTACTTCAATACGCTCGAAGACCCCCGCGTTTCAGCGGCGTGGTCTCTACCTCAGAGCACAGAGAGAATGCTCATGTTCTGCGAGCCGAGGTAAAGAATTTGCTGGCGAAAGGAGCCGTAGAAACAGTTCCACCAGCTCAGAGCGAGTCAGGCTTCTACAGCCATTACTTCCTCGATCTCAGACGCCTGAACCGCGCCCTCATGAGACGGCTGTTCAGAATGATTACACTGAAGCAGATCCTCTCGCAAATCCGCCCAGGGGACTGGTTCTTTTCATTGTATCTGAAGATGCTTACTTTCACATCCAGATAGCCCCCCCATCACAGACGATTCTTGATTTGCCTTCGAGGGAGTGGCTTACCAATACACGGTCCTGCCCTTCGGACTGTCTCTGGCTCCCCGCACTTTTACGAAGTGCATGGACGCGGCCCTCTCCCCTCTGAGACAGATGGGAATCCGTATCCTGAATTATCTCGACGACTGGCTCGTGTTAGCATAGTCGGAGGCCGAGCTGATAGCCCACAGGTCCCTCCTCCTCAACCACTTAGAGCGCCTGGGACTCAATTTCAATTTTGCCAAGAGCTCTGTGTTCGCCAAGGCGGGCTCACCTTGAAACGCCTTTTCGAGATGGTAAAACGCCTCTTGGAGTGGGCACATCTCAACCTGCGTTCACTGAGGGCAGCACATGTGCCTGGCGTACTGAACCAAGGAGCAGACATGCTATCTCGGAGCAACGTCTCCTCAGAAGAGTGGATGGTCCACCCACAGATGGTTCAGAAAATCTGGGAGATCTTTTGCAAGGCAGAGGTCGACCTCTTCGCCTCAAAAGACAACTCTCACTGCCAAACTTATTTTTCAAAGAACGAGGACACGTTGGCCCACGAATGGCCCAACCTCCTCTTGTATGCTTTTCCCCCGATCGCCCTGATCCCCCAGGTAGTCAGGCGAACCAGTGAGCGCAAGCACAGAGTGCTTCTGGTGGCACCACTCTGGAAGAACCATCTCTGGATCTCAGAGCTGTCTCAGCTGCTGACAGTAGCTCCGTGGCCCATTCCCCTGAGGCGGGACCTCCTCTCTCAGGCGAACAGAATGATTCGGCACCCCCAGCCCGAGCTGTGTGCACTGCACCTATGAGCTCTCAACGGGAATGAGTAGATCTCCCAGACAGCGTTCTGAACACTATCTCACTGGCTAGAGCCCCGTCTACGAGACACCTCTAAGCAGTCGATTTTCGCCACCTGGTGCAAAACCCGTGGCGAGGACCCAATAACATGTGATATATCGGTGATATTGTCCTACTTACAAGAGCTGTTGGACAAGGGCCGCTCTCCTTCCACGGTCAAAGTCTATGTGGCAGCTATAGCAGCTTCTCACGCTCCTATAGCCAGACAGTCGGTGGGCCGGAACAACCTAGTTGTTGGTTTTCTGAAGGGTTACAGGAGGCTTCATCCTCCCCGACCCATCGACCCCTCGAGGTCCCTACATGGGATCTGCCCACGGTCCTGAGAGCCCTCAAAGGCTCCCCCTTTGAGCCACTTCAGTCTGCGAGCTTAACCCTCTGGGGTCGACAAACGCGGATACGCGTTTTGTGGCAGATTTTCCTGATAAGGCCAAAATGAGCTTGAATTACTCTGCCATTTTTGATCGTACAGATAAGAGCAATACACCATTCGAATCTGTAAGGGGTCTATTTTTATTTGTATACACTCATTATAACAACTAAACTTTGTGCTTTTGAAGAATAAAGAAACAAACAGGGTGCACTCTCTGCCTTCTCCGTCTCCGTGAGCTGCTTTTAGAAACACGTCACTAAAATCAACTGTAACTTAGCAAATACTCAGCACACAGACATGGGAGTTATATCTATAGAAAGCTTGAAGTGTCTACTTTTAAGTGAAGTAAGTCATATCAAAAACAAACATTCTGTGATAAAGTAATCCGTATGAAACCAACACGATGTTCAGTCTTTCCCGTCTAACTCATTATCTTTAATGCAATCCCGCCCCCTCGCGGCTTGCGCCGTTCATATGTAAATATCCATGTGAGACACGTGCGCATGGAAACGCCCAACATAAACAAAGCGCGAGGAGATCGTTCATCGCGGCTACTGTTCATTTCTGCAAGTAGGAGGTTGGATTTCCCTCAAAAGAAGAACAATATTTCATCCAGAAGAGAAGATCAATCTGATGAGTAAGTAATGTTTCTTTTTTGCATTAGTTAACGTGTTATTGTGACATAAACTTGAACTCATTAATAGTTGGGTTTTTCCCAAACTACAACATAATGAATGCTACACATCTAAGAATGTTTAGACCATGTTTATTATTAATAATCTGTTCACAAATATATTTTAATAGCGTGCTAAACGATAACAATTACTTCTCAAATATAAAATATCCTTTTTTTATAGTACAAAGTACATCCTTTTATAGTAAGTGAAAGTGAAAGTGAAAGTGAAGTGACATGTGGCCAAGTATGGTGACCCATACTCGGAATTTGTGCTCTGCAATTAACCCATCCAAAGTGCACACACACAGCAGTGAACACACACACACCGTGAACACACACCCGGAGCAGTGGGCAGCCATTTTTATGCTGCGGCGCCCGGGGAGCAGTTGGGGGTTCGGTGCCTTGCTCAAGGGCACCTCAGTCGTGGTATTGAGGGTGGAGAGAGCGCTGCACACTCACTCCCCCCACCTACAATTCCTGCCGGCCTGAGACTCGAACCCGTAACCTTTAGGGTACGAGTCCGACTCTCTAACCATTAGGCCACGACTTCCCCGGAACAAAGCATGCGTGAGTCTGTGGCTGCAGAATCATATCTTAGGCAACTATAAAATCATACATGATGTTCAGGATGGGTATATGACTACAAAATCATAGTTGGGTTTTCCCAAACTATAATTCATGACTACAATGTTTGAAATTGAGTAAAACATTTTGAATATGATAGGAAATTCATTGTATTTAAATTTCTTACAGTGTGATGATGTTTTCCTGCTCTATATAAAACAAAAGTAATATGAATGTACACTGTAACATGATGAATGCTACGAATCTAAGTATGTTTAGAACATGTTTATTATTAATAGCCTACTCTGTTCAAAAATAGATTTTAATAACGTGCTAAACAATAATAATTAGTTTCTCAGATATAAAATGTTTTTGTTTTTACGATAGTACAAAGCATGCATGAGTCTATGGCTACATATATGCTCGTGATATTAACATGCTCACAAACTTTTTTTTTTGTATTTTTGTTTGTATTTTATTGAATCAGATACCTGCACCACAGATGAATCCTGCTGACTTTCAGTCTCTTCAAACTGTTTTCCTCTGAGAGTGCTGTACCAACATCAGATGTTCAACTACAAGCTCCTTGACTACTGATTATGCTTTTGCTTCTTGAATCCATGGAAAGAAGCAGAAACACTTAAATAAAACAAGTAAATATCAGGTATGATTTACTTGTTTCACTTGTTGAACAGAATCTGTTGCAGAAATGACTCAAAGTCTGTTCACATCTCTGTGGTTAGATCAGTGTGCACAATAATGTGTCTTTGACCTTCATTATGTATGTTTTGATTATACTGTGTTGTAAATAAAATACAAATAATTAAAAAAAAAAAAAAAAAAACATTTTTTTTTCAATCTCCTCACATTCTCTCTTACCTGCCTCAAAGTCACAGTCACACTGATGGGCTATTAGGGGAGGGCCCTTTGTCTCTAGGGTGAAAATCACTTAATATTCAAGGCCATTGCCACTCCCTCGCATATAGGCTTTCAATCACAAAACATGTCTTTAAAAATTTAAATCAATATATTGTTTTCTGTGAGTGAGTAAACAAGCTGATTTTCACATAATTTTGAAGCAAAAACTCTAGGCTACAAGATCCAGTTCTCAAAAGTCTTGTAAACAAATGTTCTGTATGTGTTTTATGGCCTTCTTTCAGTGACTTCAAAATTTTAGTTTTTCACTAACCACGCATAAACGTCATGTACATAAATGCTGCTAACATATTATTGTAGCCCGGTTTGTGCTGTTTACAGTGTTATTAGACTTTAGCCATTTATATTTTTATAAGCAACTGAAAAAAGCACAAATGTCAGGGCATGTCGAAACTTCTCCAAGCCCCCAAAACATCCTCAGACCCCAGAGGGTTAAAGACTCTAGGGACAGATGACAGAATGTATCATTTGAATGTGTTTGACGCTTACAATTTTAAACATTCAAGTACAAGATGACGCCAAAGAGAACTCAATTCAGTACTCACATGCTTTCTGTGAGACTCCTTTCTGTGAACTAACACCCAAAGCGAGCAGACATCGAGCTGCAGCTTAAACTACGCGTGACTACAGAATTAAGTCATGTGTTGCACCTTATTGTGTGTAAATGGCCAAATACATACAAAATTATGTCAAAATGCCTGTCTTGATGAGTATTCATGAAAACACAGTCAATTTATACTAAACATGTATTTGTGTGTTACATTATATATTAGATCCGTGCATGAGGTCTTAAAAAGACAGCAACCTAAATAAACCTGCTGCTGTCTGTCATTAATGTTTATTTATACATTGAAGACTATCCAATGTTATTTTAAAGTTGAATACATTATTCAGTTTCTGTGGTATTTCTGTACCTGAATATTACTGTTATACCTACCTGAAAAAATTGAAGCTCAGTTAATTTCAGTTGTATCTTGTTATTGTATTTTTTTGTGCCATTGCTTTCCATTTATTTGTTCTATTTTTATTACTGACTGTTTACTTGTTTTTTATTTAGTTAAAATAAATTCGATTCAGAGTTTGAAATCAAACTTCGTCACAATATAAATATACAACAAATATACAATAAAAAACATTATAAATTGTAAAAAATAAATACACTGCATGCCGAAACATTTAGGTTAGATGATTGTAGTTTAAAAAATTCCCCAACCCTCTAAAATTGTTAGTGTTTTACTGCCAATAGTGTTCATTTCAGCTGGAAACTGCAGTGAATTGTATGCATAAGTACATTTTTAGAGTTTTCCAATGAGCCAAAGTTGTTAAAAAGCCACTGACCAATCCTACCATTACAAACTTTCACTATGTTGTCTGACAAGCTGTTACTCTTGTCTATTATAATGCTCCCTTCAAGTCCTCTTGGGAAGTTCCTTCTTATTAGGTAGGTGAATTGTTATTAATCAATGTGCACTCAGCTCAAGTAAATATTAACAAAGAATTACGGTAACACTTTAGAATAGGGAACACTTATTAACTATTAACTACGACTTTTCCCTTAATAAACTCCTAATTTGCTGCTTATTAATAGTTAGTAAGGTAGTTGTTAAGTTTAGGTATTGGGTAGGATTAGGGATGTAGAATAAGGTCATGTAGAATAAGGCATTAATATGTGCTTAATTACTACTAATAAATGGCTAATATTCTATTAATATGCATGCTAATTAGCAACTAGTTAAGAGACCCTAAAATAAAGTGTTACCAGAATTACAATTAAAATTGGAAAGAGAGAGAGAAAGAGAGAGAGAGTCAATAAAGTATGGCATGGTTAAAAAGTCAAAATTCAATCAAAAATAGACCTACTTCCATTTTGGATATTTTTGTTTATAACCCATTTTCTGAGGATTAATAGTAGTGATTTGCAGTTCTTTATTTTTTATATTATTATTTTTAAAGTCAACACTTAAGAACAGCTCTTTTGACATTCAGTATTATCATCAAATGTAATTACAAACAAAATCGAGGCTTCTCTCTACCATAATTAGTATTTGCCTTGAAAAATCTCAATTTTTGTAATTTCATGTTTTGGCCAATAAACAATCTTTGCAACAAATCTAAAATAACCAAGAATGATATTTCATCACAAGAGCACATATAGCGAGCACTCTGAGGGTCCTCACAAAATTGAACACACCTCCGCTTACTGACAGGAGAGAGGCAATAATGACAACCTTGGTATTTACAAGTGCACCAACACCTCATAGTTCTGTTGCTGCCAGACTGGATTAGCCTATAATAAATTTCCTCCTCCCAAAAGGCTATCATTTTCCCTCTCTCAGAATGAATTGTTGTCGGATGTCAGGGATACTCAGTGCTCGTAGGTGAGGAGGCACGTGGGAGAAAATGAAAATCCGAAGACATGAGCATGATTTACAAAACCATTTATTCCGAGATGTTAGGATCAAGCAGCCCTTTATTAGTCGGACATGGCGAGCTGGCCGCTACATTACCTGAGGAAGAATAGAAATGAGGAAAGGGAACAGTGACTTTCACAATAAATTACATTTACTGGGCGCCAGGACTGCTGTGCGTGGATGGGTCTACACGCATACGGTTATAATTGGAATCCTACGCAAGATCGTTTTTTGACTGAATGACTGGGAACAACAGGAGTGACAGGGTAACATTTTATTCCCTAGCGGTTCTTTGTTATCCTGACAGTTTGAGCTGTAATGCAGTGATTTGTGAACCGGCTCTTATAGACCCACAGAATGGGGTCATATATTTGGTCTTTGTCTGCTCTGAGGCAACATTATCAACTTATCAGTGCATTATCAAACCCTTGATTATATGAATTAGGTGTGTCAGAGCACAGACAGACATCCTTTGAGAACTGATGAGGGTCTCTGGGAGCAGCTTTAGATCTACGGCTGTACAGAAAATAGACCCGATTTTCTGATTAATGGAATCTAATTTAAAGAGCGGGCAGGACAAGGCGGAGTTGCAAAAGAACAGCTCAAGCTAAACCAAGGCCACTCAAATGTCCTTTACCAGCAGCCAGTCAATAAAATAACCTGGTAAGAGTATCAATATTTCATTTTGAGATGTTTTTTAAATGTACAGTAACCAACAACCAGAGTAATGCCTTAGAACAGCCTCATATTTTTTTTAATCAAACAGACCCTTTCATTTGTAGTTAAAGTGAATTTAAACATGCAAATCTTATTTAAGAATGCATTAAAAATAGATATATTCTGCCAGTTTGTCCATGCTGCCGAAACCTCTCCTTGTTCCTGTGATAACACAATGAACATTCAAAGAAACTTTAGGCCGCAGTTAAGGTCAGTGTACATGACTCTACCCTCAGGAAAACTGGGATTCATGGCAGACTAGCAAGGAAGAATCAAGAAAACACTAAAACCTATCTCAGGTTTGCAGCTGGATGATCCTCAAGAGTTCTGGAATGACGCTTTACCAACAGATGAATTGAAAAGTGAATGTTTTGGGAATGGTTTTCTGTCGTAGCTGAAGGAACCATAAATTCTGCTGTGTAGCAGAGAATGTTAAACCTTCCATCTGTGAATTCTTATTGAAGCACAGTTGGACCATGCAGCAAGACAATATTCCACAACATAAAAGCCAGGACCTAAACATGCAGTTCATGTTCGAAAGCACACAAATATCACTGAGCTGAAGCAGTTCTGTGAGGAGGAGTGGGTCAGAATTCCTCCACAGTGTGTAACTGGTGAAACTGTCAGAACTGTTTATTTGCAGTTATTGCTGCTAATGGGGGTGTAAACAGATGGAAATACTAGTTGTTTAGCCAACATTAAATTTATATTTTTACAAAAGGCATGTTCAAATTGCTCCCAAAGAATACATTTTTTTTTTTTTTTTTTTTTTTTTTTTATATATACTTTGACTTAGAAGAATTTTGTATAGGCTATGTCAAAATAGCATATAAAGTTAAACTTGCTTATAGACTTGTTATACTACCAGTTATGAGGGACAATAACAGTATGACATTTTACACCAGAGGGGATTATGAATGAAACTTACTCGACAACAACAGATCATATATCAATATCCTGACGAACAGAATGCCCTTAAATAATGTATAGTCACCAGTACACATCAAGATTTCTTGCGATTTTGCTGTCTGTCATGTGCACATGTACTTTTCATACACTGTCTTCATACAGATAGTCTCCTGGGGGTTTGTTAGACTGGTCAGTTGTTTATATACTTTTGTCTATTTTATATTTTTGTCTATATTTTATACTTTAGTAACATAGTTGCAGTTAGCAACTTATAGCAAAGATGGGCACTCGAGTTAGTGACTCGGACTCGAGTCACATTTTTATAGACTTCAGACTTGACTTCAGACTCGACCTGAAATGACTCCAGACTTGACTCGACTCGAGGAAAAGGACTCAAGAATATTTTAAAAGCAACTTGAGTCTTTTATCCTTAAATGCTTATAATAACTGATTTTTTATACTTAATATAACTGATTTTCAAAAGGTGGACCGCATCCGCACGCTGGCATCCATCCGGACCGCGAGCCGCAACAGCAGCACCATTTTAGGTGAGCAGCACATCAAAACAACGGAGCGGATCACATAACAAGCACTCCAGTTAATTTATGGCAAATATCTTTCAGTGCTATATCCTCTAGTATTTTTATCTAGAGCCAAACGCGCTTTATTCAAGCCCTTTCAGCTCCTTTCTCTCTCTCTCCAGACGCGTGCCGGCGCCAAGTTTAAGAGCTGCGGATGACGCGGTTATTTTAACAACAACAGAAACACGGAGAGCAGCAAAATTATAGATTACTTTCACTAAAACACAGCAGAAAACAACAATGCTGCACATCTAGTTATTTTTCTTTCTAGCTATTTATTTATCAGTAACTCTGACTGTTCAAACCAGATGTGACAAGACGTTTCCAATCTACATTTAGCATTATTAATCTGTAGGCTAAGAACATTAAAAAGAAAAAAAAAAAAGTAATTATAATTGGGAAAATTGTTGTTAGATGGCTAGGATGGAACTAAAACTTTGAAACTGTTAGTTATCTTTCTTTTCTGCTCAAGATGAGAACGTTTTGATTATTGTAGCTACATTATTTTTAGTCTATACTATTTTTAAGTAAAATATTAAAATAGTAGGCTATAGATTTCAGGAGGAAAACCCTGAACAGGTTTTTTTTTTTTTTTTTTTTTTTTTGTCACATTGCCTAAATGTAAAAATACAATACATGTAAATATGTATTCCTTTTTTTTCTTCTGGACCTTTGCTTGGAAGAAAATATAGAGGCTGTGCCTCTTGGAATTTTAACTGAATACCCCTGACTTATATCATAAATAAATGCTTTATTTGTATGGTTTTGTAATATCTGTGTCACATACTTCCTTATGTGTCATGGTAGATCGGACTCTTATAGAATTTGATTACAGAAAAACTGGTAATGGATTAAAACAGGCTGTTAAGTAACAAGATGGATGTACATTAACCTTACAATGTAACACATTTTTTAAATTTTTGGTAATGTATTTATTTATTTATTTATTTTTTACAAAGCAGATCATAGATAATGTATTTTGTCTATAGCCTATAAAACCGCTTCGTGAATAGGAAGATTTCAATATATGAGGATTTTGAAGCGAGCCATTAAATGACTTGAGACTTCACTCAGACTCGTAACCAAAGACTCGAGACTTGACTCGAGACTCCAGCGATAAAGACTTCAGACTTGGCTCAGACTCCAGGTTAAAGATTTCAGACTTGACTCAGACTCCAAGTTAAAAAGTTCCAATTATGTGAGGACTCATTATCAACATAGCGCACCTTAAGCTTACAATTTCAGGATGACTAACCATTTCATTTTAGTTTCTCTATATTAATTTGTTCTTGGAACATTTCTTAGAAATGTTTCCCATTAACACTTCCAACCACAATAACCACTGTCTAGCCAACCATAATCATGATATTGTAATATTTGCATACTAAACTGAATTAGTCATCTTTCTTACATTCATTCTTTTTTTGTTTTTTCTCCTTCAATTTGTACAATGCAATACATTGCGGAGTCACCATTAAGATTTCTAATAAACTATAATTAGCGGAAATGTCAATAGTAGTTAATGGTAAGCTAACTAAAACATTAATAAGGTGCAGTTGCATTTACTGTTGCTCAGTCAGTTGTGTATGAGTTCCTCACACAGATTTTGCTTGGGTTTAATTTGGTCAGACAAATTGACCACGTTAGCCAACAGAAATCTCCTTGGTTGGAAAGTGACTTCATGCATCGCTACACTATTGACAATGAGCCTGTGAATTTTTTTCTTCTTCAAATTTAACTGCACGTTTACCAAGCAAGAGCTAGATTATTTTAAGTTTTTGGGTGGGCTCTTTTTTAAATTTTAATGAGGAACTACCAAAAATTACCCTAGCAAACCACTGACAACCCAGCATATTATGCTCAACTGTAAAAATGAATGAGAGATAGTCCATAAAGCAAGTCAAAATCATAAATATTTCACTGTGAAGCTCAAAGGAAGCACAATAAATATGAAAAATAAAATCCAGATGGTTGTTATGGAAATCCCACAAACACATTGTTAGACTATAATGGCGTTAGCATTATCAGTTAACAGCAGTAGCGGTTAGTATTTATCACCACTGTTATAAAACCTTTTTCTACAATGCAGATATTCTGCAAAGTCCATTTCTGCGGCCTCTAAAATGAAACATTCTTATCGCAATGTTCAAATTAAAAATTCCAGTAGAGCTCCAACCCCTCCTCCATCAGAAACCTCCAGAGGACCAATCCTAGAACAGAGACATCTCCTCACTACCTCTGAGCTCTGCTGCCGTCTCATTGAGTTAAAAACATCCCCTTATCTGGGAGCTGGGAGAACTCCATGTGTCTGCTCAAACCAGAGAGGGGCTGGGCACAACGTGTCCGGTTTGACACGTCTGAGGCAGGCTGCAGCACTCATCTGACAGGGCTGCATGCAGCAGACGCTGCACAGCTAATTAAAGAAGTGTTTATGAGAACAGCGAGGAAATGCTCTCACTCTGGGAGATGGAACGCTGGGTCAGTTCTGACACACTCCATCAGCGCGGCACTGCTTGGACTCGGAGGTACATGGAGAAAATGAGGAGGAGAGAGAGATGAGGAGAGAGAGAGTGCAAGAAGAGAGAGCACATCTCATTCCTGGGCTTGTTGCAGAGGAAACGCTAGTGATGACAGACATCCTGTGTTTGTAAGACAGTGATGAGGCCAATTAGGAGCTTCAGCTGTTCAAGACTGGCTTCAAATTAAATATAGATGAATTAGGAGAACATGATTAAAGAAAATGACCGGTTGTATTCTGAAGATGTACATACAAAAGGAATAATGAGATCAGTTTCAAGATCCAGTCTTCTTATGTAAGATTCAAGGAAAGAGACTCGATGATGGCAAAAGTTTTTAAATGGTCAGCCTGTTTCTGTCATTGGTTTCACAGTTAGAGGTAAAGCCAATCTGCCAAAAAGAGCTGGATTAAGGAAACCAATTTCCAGAATTTGTATTGCAGATTGTTTTTTAATATAATGCAATGTTCTGAAAGTGCCACGGAGTCTCAGTGTTTTCACTTTTCAGGGAAATATATTATTATAAATGTATCACTTACAGCTGTCTCTGCATATTAAACTGGGATATGTTTCACCTTTAAGAAATATTTAGAGTATTGGTATTTTACTTTACAAATACATTTTAGTTACTGCATTCTAATGAATTTGTTTAATAGCAATTTCACTTGGTTTAATTAAAATAAATAAAAGGGGTAGTTTAAAAAAAAAAAAAAAAAAAACAATTCTTCCCCTTCATGTTGTTCCAAAAACAAAAAACAATATTTTGAAGAAAGCTGGCAAACTCCTTTAGTGACCACTGACTGCATTTTATAGGGAAGGGGGGAAAAAAAGAAAAAGAAAAAAAAAAGTAAAAAACAAACAAACAAACATTATTTTATTTATTTTTATCTCTTTATTAGCATTAAAAATAATGCTTATAGAAATTGGTTTTAGAAATTTGTAGGTTGTTCTACATTTATATGTAGTTATAATATTTGGACATACTGAATGCAAATGAATCGCAGCATGCAGTGAGCGTTCAGTTTACATCATATTACTTCACTGGTCAGTCGCAGAAAGATTTACAGGACATGCTCTACCAGCTAACATTGACATGATGCATCAGACACTGTCAGAGAGACTGGCAGATGGTGAGGAACAATCATAATGCCTGTCATCATGTTTAACACCCTTTCACAGCATCTGCAGTGAACAGAAAATGCTCCTGCAGTTGATCTTCAACTATCTTCAACCAAAAGCACTTTTTCTACTAATCCTATCTGAGGAAATGGCATTGGCAGCAGAGAGAGATTTGAAGGATGAGAGAATAATACTCTAAGTAATACTATCTATTTTTTTAGTAATACTAAGTTTTCAGGCTGCGTCTAGAGGCAGAACTCCCCTTATATATTCTCATAATCTTTCATCTCTGAATTTCATGCATATGCTCTAATTACGCTCTAATTTGTTAAGTAGAAACTTTTGATATCAACATCAACAAAAAAAAAAAAAAACCAGCTCATAGGGCTGGCCGATATGGTAAAAATCTTGAGTTGACTTGAGTTGACATTGCTGCCTTTTGTAAAACTGCTTATAACTGAATTGAACTAGTATCAAAATTAATACATTTCACTGTTACATAATGCTGCAGAATAATGGGTAAATGGTTAATTTATTATTATTTTGCTAAAAAAAAAAAAAAAAAAAAAAATGTATATATATATATATATATATATATATATATATATATATATATATATATATATCATTATTGCAACATCAAATTACATGGTTTGCTTGCAGATTTAGTTGCAGCAAACAGCACAAATTAAAAAAAGAAAGAAAGAAAAAAGAAAAAGGGCTAAATTACACTTTTATTTGAGAAGAATATCTCAATATAAATCACTAAACTCCAACTTACATGTTTGCTTGTGTTTTCAGCTCATAAGCATTTTTTCCATAAGGTTGCCAGGTCGGGAAGATTAGGTAAATCAATAGACAGAAAATGTATTAATTTAAACCTTCTCTACACCGGACATGATCATTGCGATACAACGTGACTAATAGTGTTGTTAGAGTACCTACATTTCAGTAGTCAGTACCAATATCAATAAAATCCCATGGTTCTCGGTACCAATTTTTGTACCATAGCAAAAACTACTGTAATTGTATTAATAATTATAAGTAAATGTGTTACAACATTAACTTGTAGCCTTAAAATATTGTTTAATTATGTGAACAGTGTATTAAAAAGATCAAATGAAAGTAATAAAATAAAGAAATATGTTACGGGTGACAGAAAATTGGCTGATCTATTGCACTTATGCTGCAAGACTTAATGCACAGATCTATTCTGACACATCAGATTGGTCTTGTCCCGTCCGTTGCTATGTTTATTACAATGTCAAACATCACAATTTCAGATTCAGTCCTGCATTTTAATACAGTCGCCACTCCTGAAACTTTGCAGCATGTAATAAAACTTTTATTCAAATTATGAATGGGTTACACACAGAAAGTGAGCAAAGATGCTCCCATAATCAGTGAAGCTGATATCAGTTCAGTTCAGCCACAGCACAAGCTCACTGACTGAGTGAAAACTATATAATCAATAATCAAAAAAATGTGTCTATACTGCACAATGAATCTTTTATTTACATCGTGTTTATACTTTGTTGATTATAGTGAAACTATTAGCAAGAGTGCAGAACTCAAGCTGAACAAACTCGGGATTCTGACTTACACGCTCTGATTCTGATTGGCTATTGTGTTTACACACTCAGCAAACATATCTGTGATTGAATACAATGCTCAGCACTGTAAAAACACATTGTAAATTTAAGCCTTTGATGCTCCTCACAGACACTCACACAAATACGGGAGCATTTGAAAGCAGCCACCTGTCAGCGTGTCGGTACTCAGTACTACCAAAACTGTGGAAAGGCTGGTATCATTACATTTTTAAAATGTAATTATTGACTTGGTACCGAAGTACCAGTACTTTTGACAACACTAGTGACTAAAGACAAAAAAAACTTTTTATAAACAGTGATTCTGTCTACACTGGATACGGCACAACGTGAGCGACAAATCTCCCGACAGAAAACTGATGCCTCATTCTATTTATGACATACTGACATAAAGGACAAATGATTCACTGTGACACTGCTTTGACAATCCGTATTGTATAAAGCACTATAGAAATAAAGGTGACCTTAGAGTAATAACATGTACCCTTAATACACTAGTATGACCCTTTTAGGGGTAAAAAACAAACAAACAAAAAAAAAAAAAAAAGGCACAAAAATGTCCTCCTGAGGGCACTGGCCAAGTGACAAGCAGTTGTACCCCAAAGTTACAATCAATGGGACAGAACTCTTTAAACTATTATGAATGATGTGTGGAAATCTACTGAGCTTCCTTCTGAGTTTCTTGAAACTTCTGCAGTCATAACAGAGAAAAGTCACTGAAATTCTTAAAAATCTTTAACCAAAACTGCTACTGTCCAGTGGAGCAACAGACCCACTGGAGTTCCCCTCCTCTCATGCATCTCTCTTCCAACCATTTATGAAACATATATGATATTGATTAAGTCCATGTGTTTCCATAGCTCCATCTCCCTGACGGTCTCTTTCTGATTCTTACGTGGAATGTATTGTTGTGTGGTAGTGTGGTTTAAGATGTGTTTGTACTTGGATACGGGGCACAAGAGGAACATCTATCCTTCGTTTTCCTTCATGCTCATGTCTTTGCTTACCGCTCCGTGTATATTTGGCTCTCAGCTCTATTGAGGAACAGAAGCATTTCACCGGATCTATAATGCGCGCGCACTCTGTCGATGCATCCTGCACAGTTGGTTGACGGGATTTCATTGTGTAGAGTGTTTACCTGGAGTTACAGCAGAGCAGAAGCATCTCTCTGTTGTTCATAAGGACCTGCAGAAGAACCAGGAAGGCCTTGGCACGGATGACTGAAGACGGACTCTCCAGAGAGCGGATTATCTTCAAAACAAAGTCCTGCAAAGAGGCGTTCAAGCCGTTAGCGCAGTCTTGTTAGCGCACATGCATCATTTAAAGAGACCGGGAGGTCTCTGGACACTTAGTGTGGCATAAGCCCCAATTGTCTGACAGTAATTTGACAGGTGCTATCACTTACACGGCGAGGTGCTGGAGGCGATGGAAAAGCCCTCCAAAATGCACTTGATATAAAACAGAGGTTAATAAGCTAATGAGTTCCACAGCATTTAGTGGGCAGCAAATCAGGAGGAATTGATTAACATTCACTATCAGCATAATTGGGGGGGTGCTGTCAAAAGCAAAACAATCCGAAACATTAGGATTAACTACAGCTCGAGAAGGGGAGTTAATTAATTTCAAACACACCTACTGTACTCTCAGCATGGATTGTAATTACATCAACAGTATTCCAAGCTGCACTCCGAGATTGCGGCACTTCCTTACCCAATTAGCCCAGTCGCTCGGCGCTTCATTGACATTTAAATTCTATGCTAGACAATGTATGAATAAACACGCCGCGTTCTGGACTTCTATTCGTCAGGGGAATTAAGCTGAGAAATCCACAGCAGTTTATAATTGGTCCGGAGGTGATCCAGTAAGTTTTAGGCACTCAAAAGATTTTTTTTTTTTCTTCTAATATTCAGACTCAAATTGGAAATTTACATGCAAATGAATACAGGTCAAAGAAAATTAGCATTGTTAATCTGAGAAGGCCTTGAAGGCAGTATACAGTGGCATTTAAATAAATTTCTACAGCCTATTTTCTGATTGATTACTGCCTTAGATAAAGAGCAAAACAGAGTCATACAATGTTTCGTTCATTCTTGACACGCTGCATGGCCTGCAATTGCTTCACGGGCTGCTGGCTAAATCTAGGAGAAACAGAAGTTTCAGCCAGTTTTTGAAAAGAGGTTAGAAAACTTTTGAAACTTGAACTTTTTAAAATGATTGTATGGGGAAAGAACTGCTTGCAAAGATAATTCCTTAAGAAGACTGGACATTATTGCTGAGGTAGTTTGATTAAATGTAGCAAAAAATACACTATCACTCAAAAGTTTGCAGTTAGAAAGGTGTATTTTAATAATAAAATAAACAGTATCACTATAGTGAATAAACACTATGTGATGAATTACATTTAAAAAAAATAATAAAAATCTATATTTCTTTTAATTTGAAACAATTCAAGAACCATGGACCAGAGTTACAAAAAAAAAACAAAAAAAAAAAAAAAAGCCAAAGTTCTACCTCCAAAAGTCAAGGTTAAAAAAAATAAAAAATAAAAAATCTTCTGCCAGTCTTTCTGCAGGTGTTACTAACAAAAGAAAGAATGCTGAGTGGCAGTGAGGCACAGCGGCTGTCAACGCAGCTGCTTCAGAACACCGTATAGTTGCTGAGATGAACAAAAATGGTCCGATCTCAAAGTTGTTGACCGATGAAGTGCTGCCAGTACTAAAAACGATACAGGCTGTCAATAATGCAACGCAGAGAGAGATGGCACAGGATGTACAAAGTGTGTGTCCATAAAATCATAAAATGTTATGATTACAAAATTTTATCAAAGAATCTTGTTGAAGTCCTCAACTATGGAAGCCCGTTTCCACCACTGAATAAAAAAAAAATATATATACAAAGGTAATTGCGACTTTTTATCTCACAATTCTCAATTTTTTCCTTTAAGTCAGAATTGTGTGATATAAACTCACAATAACATTTACATTTACATTTACATTTATGCATTTAGCAGACGCTTTTATCCAAAGCGACTTACATTGCATTCAAGTTACAGTTTCTACATTTTTATCAGCTCTTGCTTTCCCTGGGAATCGAACCCATGACCTTAGCGTTGCTAGCGCCATGCTCTACTATTTGAGCTACAGGAAAGTAATTACGAGTTAAGTGAGAATTGTGAGATATAAACTTGCAATTCTGAGAACATATCAGTCTTTTTTTTCTCCTCAGAAATGGATTTTATAACTCACAATTGCGAGTAGGGATGTGCCCGCATAGCGAATCCGTATTCGGAAAGGCACGGAAAACGAATAATGCGTTCTACGGAGCCACAAAAGGGACATGGTTAGCCGCTTGCTAGCAGTAGCCTGTTACATTACAGTACATAAAATTTCACTTACCATATAAACAGAGAGAGGTAAGGAGAGATGACTGATAGGACGATGTCGAATGATTTACAGATCCTGAGCACCACTGACAAACATCTAATCTTGTGAAATGTGTGGTAAGTAGTGCTGCTCCGTAGTAGAGTAGGCTACGTGTGATCGCGAATCTCAAAAGTGAAAGTAAAAAGCAAACGCGCATTCATAAGTGATTTCAATGTGCCGCATATTAATGACGGCTCCCTGATGCCCGCAATTTATATACAGGATAATTACCCAACGATATAATTGTGAGAGAAAGCACTGAAATATATATTTTCTCGTATGTATCATATTTATTCCCTTTACGGTTGCCGTAGTACACACCTTTACCTTTCCGAATACCATATTCGGATTCGGGCACATCCCTAATTGCGAGTCTATATCTCACAATTCTGAGAAAAAAGTCAGAATTGCGAGATGTAAACTTGCAATTGTGAGAAAAAAAGTCAGAATTGTGAGATAAAAAGTCGTAATTACCCTTTTTATTTTTTTATTCAGTGGCGGAAACAGGCTTCCATAGTTGAGGCCTTCAACAAGATTCTTTGATAAAATTATTCAATTTTGTAATCATAACATTTTATGAGTAATGTTTTGATAAGTAATGTTTAATAAATAATGTTTTGTCATTAACTCATGACTTTATAACTCTCCATTGCGAGTTTATATCACGCAATTCTGAGAAAAAAAAGTCAGAATTGCCCGTTTAAATCTCGCAATTCTGACTTAGTTTCTCACAATTGCAAATTTATATCTCGCAATTGTGAGGAAAAAAAAAAAGACAGAATTGTGAGATAAAAAAGTCGCAGTTACCTTATTTAATTTTTTATTCAGTGGCGGAAACGGGTTTCCATACTCAACAGACCTATATTTTAGTAAAACATATTTGTAATTTCCAACTATTACAATGATACTAAATTTAATAATATTAATTGATATGATTGATATGACTTCTCTATCGTGATAGTCTATTAATAGTACTGTTGATTTTTTTTCTTCCCCTAATGAAAATGAAAAGAGAGAGAACTATGAAATAAGGATAAAGGAGAGAAATATGATAAGAATCAAAAGAAAAAAGGAGTGAGGAAAGGGTGCAGAGGACTAATAGTCAGCAAGAGAAAAACAGAGTGGTAGAG
The DNA here is from genome assembly GCA_039654775.1 of Spinibarbus caldwelli. NCBI lineage: Eukaryota > Metazoa > Chordata > Actinopteri > Cypriniformes > Cyprinidae > Spinibarbus > Spinibarbus caldwelli. The sequence continues at coordinate 10,598,887 of CM077227.1, read as the reverse complement.
AGCAGCGCAAGTGTAAGCGCTGTCACAAACGCACTCGGAATGCAACAAGGTGTGTAAAATCTGAGCAGTGTCCTTTGGGTTTCTTTGTACAGGAAGTACAAAACCATGTTCTCAGGGCAATAGCACGGATGCTCCCCTGCTCCAAACTTAACTCAAAGAAATCTCACCTAGGACTTCACATGCTAGAATTGCTGTGTGCAACTGAATTGTAGGCAACACAGCACACTTGTCCTTCCTGTTTCCCTACTGATATGCTTCTCAACTATTTTTAAGACTCTCATTAAAAGTGAAAGGGAAGAGTGTGAATGTTTTCTGAATGCAAAAAAAAAAAAAAAAACACATGAACATGAGAGAAAATAAACACATCAATCATTAAGGTGCATGTGTCTTTCACACCACCACTTTATTAATATTTAAATATAAAAACATGTTTTTATATTTCTGATAACTATGAATTATGCAGCCACATCAAATCCCAAAATCCTAAACATTGCCAAGACAGATAAACTATAGAATAATTTATTAAGACTGTACACACTTGGTTTACATGAATACTGGAGAAAACCTGCTATAAATGTTTGGGGGAATGTTTGGTCTGGACTCTGGCATCCTGATTACAAATATAAATATACTTGTGCATGTATAGTCCATACGGAAATTTTTATATACTGTAGATGACTACTTCTTAGTAGCTTAATTTTTTAAGATTAACAAAAAAAAAAAAAAAAAAAAAAAAATATATATATATATAGGATAATCAAATTCCACCATAAAAAAATGGACATGATTTTATTTAACATTCCATTTGGACTTGATTTATAAATAAATAATCCACTAAGAAGGTACTTGTCCATAATTTAGGCAATTGAAAAATCGGAGGGGTTTGTTTTTTTAAATTTATTTATGCATGCATGTGTTTGTATGTATTGTACATACCCGGTCCTGTACCAGTCTGTGGGAATGTGCTCCTGATGCCAACATGGCAGCGAACATAGTCAGCATGTGTTGCTGGACACGGCTGATGCCTGACACCAGACAACTGAGGATGCTGGGTAATCCCACCTTGTCAATCACACTGTGGAAGGCCCCCGCAAATTGGCGTGTTATTTTACACAGAGCCTGGAAGGGCAGATAAAGGTAAGACAGGTGGGCGGAGGTGGGTTGAATACAGAATCTTTAACACTGCTGCTTTTTGTTACATAATATTTAATATTTATTTATATAGTGGAACATAAATATATCATCAAAAGGTTAAGGATCTTTAATACCACTGTAAAGATGAGGTTAAAAAAGAAAACTAACCACAGTATCATTAACTATACATTTAAAAAACACATGCTCAAAAGTTGATCATTCTTGTACCAAGCCATTGTAAAACGCAAAACAAGATTCATGAATATAGCCACAAGTGACAATTCAATGGGTGTAATTTTGAATCTCCACTGATACTGTAAATTAATGTTCGTGACAGCTTACAAAAATTAATGCTAATTCCAAAGGAGGCAAAATGCTTCAAAAAGGAAATTAGAAAATATTTAGCCATTCACAATTATGTAAAAAGTTTGGACTTTTGTTTAGAAATTAGGACTTCTTAAGCCCCGTTCACACCAAGAACGATTACTATAAAGATAACTATAAAGATAACGATATTAGCGTCCACACCAGTCTAAGCATACAGCCGTCTGCCACTTAAAATTCTCAAGCTTGTTATAGCAGGATGGATTCTGATGGGTGTCAATGTTTGTATCATTCATCAGCTGGAAAAAAACTTGTTTTGAAAGGGATTCCAACGATATAGTTTCTCTGTGCCTTTATCGTTATAGCTGTGGTGCTATTCTTTAATATTGATAATGATTTTTAGAACTATATCTTTAGCGTTATCTTTATAGATGTCGTCCTTGATGTGAACGGGCCTTTATCCTACCCTAAGATGGACAAAACTGCAATTGCAGCTTTTATCTCTCGCTCACAGTCACAAATGAGTGGCTGAACATAGAATTTGGAACAAGAAATCATGAAATGAAATCCATGCATTCTGGGATGTTGCACTTACAAGTTATAGGCCAATTAGTCACTATGGTCCAAACCCAACAATATTTTGACCCATATTTGCTAAACAAATAATGATTCAAAATTGTTTTGATAACTTTTTAATTGAGCAGAATTGCACAAATTCACCATCAAAATGTCCTGAAGAGCAACTGGTCAAAATGGGCAACCCCATTTTCATAACACTTAGACAAAAATTAAATGGAACAGAATTTCAGTTCTAGACTGCACAGTTGTGAAGACATGAAGGAAAACATAAATGGCCTTATTATAGTGTCACCTAGTGTCAGACCAGGATCTGACAATAAGAACCGCCCTGCAATATACCAAGGACAGTTGATGGAATTGTCACTGGCTCAATGGGAAAAAAAAAAAAGAAAAAAAGAAAAAAATGATGATGATGATGATGATGATGAAAAAAGAACATCTTTGGTGCTTGTACCATTGCAGCTACACTGCAACTTTTGTAATCAACTCTCTGAATGGAAACTGAATTGAACAGTATGCACAGTTGAAGTTTGTGTTGAAACACCCTGTTAAAGTGATGAGAATTACGTGTGTTTAATACTCACAGATATAGCGCTGACCCTGAGCGCATCCACTGTGGAGTGTGTAAACAGATACCAGAGTGCAGGTCCCACCTCTGCAGTGATGAATCCCTGGGCGTATTGAGACTCACGGCTGCACACGTTCTCTATGGTTTTGGCAGCCATGTGGTTCACCACCAACTCTTCCTGAGAAACATAAATCCCCCATAATTCATTAATATCCAGCTATGGGTTAAAACAATATGCACAAAATTTGCTGGAGTCTGTCAACATTCACTATGTTACCAAGCACCTGCTGTGACCCAAATGACTGAAAAATCTCACATTTTATATATTACACTCACTATAAAAGTAAAATGTAACTTACTAACTAAATAAAACAGGTAACACTTTATTTAGGGATTAATTCTCACTAATAACTAGTTGCTTATTAGCATGCAATTCATCATTTTTGACGGTTTATTAGTACTTATAAAGTACTAATGCCTTATTCTACATGACCCTTAATTTTACCCCATACCTAAACATAACAACTACCTTACTATATAATAAGCAGCAAATTAGGAGTTTATTGAGTAATAGTTAATAATTAGTTAATAGTGAAAATTGATCCCCAAAGTGTGACCATAAATGAAATTCACTTGATACATTTTCTTTAAAACATCAGTTTTACTGTAAATAATACATCATTGCACATTATACCAAAGGAAAAAAAGTTCAGTTAACGTTAATTAATTAATTAATAATACATCTGAGCAATAAATTTGTTACAGTACGTATTCATCTTTGTTAACATTATTTAATAAAAATACAAATCACAATTACAAAGAAACAGCAAGTAATGAATTAAATGCAAAATTTTAAAGTAGAAAGGCTGAAACTGAATTTTCTTGTAAATGTAGAAAGACTGAAATAGTATTTTCTTGTAAAACATACTCCAATAATCTTTCTAATCAGTTTTGTAATCTTTAAATCGAAACGTAATAAACTTGCTCCACCTCTGAAACAACTTTCCTTTTTGGTTGATGTTACATGGACCTCCTAGTTTTCAACTATTTCCCTATATCCACCTCCACCATCCTATTATGTAACACCCACTTTTCACGATCCAAACATTTCCCAATGGCTAAAATCAAGCCCCATAAACATCAGATTACATAAGTAAAGTATATTGGGTCGCTAACAGCATTGCACACACACTTGAAACGCAATCGTGCTCTGAAAAACATCTCCGTTTTAGTGAATCTAAAGTACAGGCTGTAGCGTTAGCATTACACTCAAAGACATGCGTTCATGAATTCATTTGTAAGTGGGACACACAGACCTTTACGAATTTCACACAATTACATCATGACCTAATAGTCCCTCAACACCCTCCGAACTTGAGTGAAATAATTTCCTTAAATTTCACACCACAGCGAATCCCGCTAACAGATAACGAAGGGCAATACGTCGAGATTTAGTTGGCTGTGTTTTTATGTATTTGAACCCCTGTCCTTGAGCGTGTCTCTGTGCAACCGTATCTGGTGGAAATTAAACATTTAACAGCATTCAACAAACAGCAGGCACGCAGAGTCGAGTGAGGAAAATAGCAAATGGAGAGGATGGGCATATCTTAGAGGCGCAGTTACACTGTGCACTGCTGCTATGCAATATGGATGCCTTCACTGTAATGTAGTTCCTAGACCCCCCGTCTCAAAGCTAAAAGAAAGTTCAGCTTAGTCCATGGAAGAGGTGCATTAATACACATACTGTATCTTGGAGGCAAAAAGTAGAAAGAACTCTCAAGAAGAATATTCTGACGCAACACAAATAACATAGCAGCTACTCCAGAGTCCCTGGCCCTATCGTATCTCTTTGTGCTGGAGTCTGGTGGTCTGGCTTTGTGGAGGCTTTAGGTAATGAACTAGAGCTGGCACTCGCTGGAGCATGGGAAATGACTGACAGCTGCTACAGGGCGCAAGAGGTGGGGAGGTGGGGGGGTGCTGAGCGCTTTCTTTTTTTTTTCTTTTTTTTTTCCTTGTCAAAAAGGCATAGAAAATGAAACTAAAATCCACCAGCCTGAGGTTTCTCAATAAGGATTTAAATTCCACAGGACAAATACGCTCCGTTGTAGGCGAGTTTGCGCTTTTTCAAATATACACAGCTAGTCTATTTCCACTGAGGTCTGAGTAAGATGCTTTAGGGATCATCTGACTGCGGTCGAGGGGAGGGTGTTTTGTAGACTGCCCTGACTAGACAGACTACAAATTACTAGGGGTGCTCCGATCAGGAATTTTTGAGGCCGATCACAGATCACAGAAAGTAGTATCTGCCGATCCGATCACCGATACCGATCTGATTAAAGCCTTCTTTTTATTATGTAGAATTTTTTATAGTGATGATTCAATCAAGATTTTAGATATTTATTCAGGGCCTGAATTTAATTTTTGAAAATGAATTCCCCTCTTAGGTGATTTGTGAGGGGAATTTTTTAATTTGAGGGGTGGAGGGGGGCATTTTTTTTTGACATTTTTCAAAATGATACATTTGTCTCACCTAAATGTTTGATCATGCACTGCATTTTTGCTTTGACAATCGTGCAATTGTTGCACAATAGCTTACACACAGCACAAGTCTGATTTCATGAGCTGTATGTGAGGTGGCCTACACCAGATTCACACATACTCCGTCTGCAGTGCATATGCAGTCCATGTGTGGTACGTAAGCAGTGCAGAAGCAGCTTTCACACAGGAGTCTGCAACTGTTCCATGGCTATTTACTACAAACACACCATTTATCCATTATTTTGATTTCAGATCCAAACACTGTTACTTAAATGCTTTTTCAACATTGTGATTCTTTTTTACACAGTCCAGTAATACAATCTTTCATAGACGTGTTTAAACGCAATAAATATAAACAACACATTATTCAATGGTTTTTACTTTTGCATTTACTTCTAGATTTATATATTAAGTTGCTCAAGCAATTGGCAAAACATTTAAACTTTTAAACTACTTTTCTTGCATTGTCAAACATTTTAAATTAAAACTTACCACTGACATAAACAGTCAGCTCTACTGCCTTTTCTTTAGCATTTAAATCTTTATTACAAGCAATCCTGCAGTTTATAAATAACTTTGTTTTCCTATAGCTCCACGAGTGCCATCTATTATTGCCTTGTTCATCTAAAAGTGCTCTTTTCCTTAAAAACTTAGCCAAAAATCCATAGCCTATGTGTTGACAGTGAAACACAGCAGACTTTAATTATAAGCATTTATGGTGTAATTACTACATTTTCGTGTCAATCCATGTTCATATTTACCACAAACAATGTGCTGTTACTTTAATTCAGTGCGTGCAGCGCAGAAAAAATTTACTCTGTTCGGAAATGATCTCTGCACTGCAGCAGACGCATCGCTCCTGGATCGCACTGACGGACCGCAACCATGTGCCATGTGAACGCTTTAATCTGTTAACATGAGCACGGAAAAAATACGCACCACATACGCACTGCAAACGGAGTAATGTGAACCTGGCATTATATGTGTGCGCTTCGAGTGTGCATGAGCGCAAGGTCTCTAGGAGAGCGCGCGAACGCTGAATGGTTTAAACACTGGCAAGAATTAAAAAGAAATGCAATTTATAAACTTTAGTGATGATGTGACACTGCCTCGATTGTGCAAGTGACAATTCCTGTCAACTGTGCAGCCGCGATTTGATTTGAAGCCATTTCTGTATTTTGAGAGAGAAAGAGAGAGCATGCGCGGTGATTCACTAACGCTGTTTAAGTCTCACAGAAAGTTTTCAAATTACTTTAGAAGTTATTTAAAGAAGAAATCTGAATTGTACCTCACCTTCAGCATTGTAATTTTTTCACCCGCGCCGGACAGAGACTGAGACGGTGTGCTGCATGTCGTGCCAAATCTCTCATGGCTGGCACGTAATCAGCTAGAGATCAGTTTTTTGAGATCTGCCTTTTTTAGAGACCGCCGATCAAACATTCCAAAGTGATTATCGGCCGATAGTGATCGGTAGCCGATCAATTGGAGCACCCCAAGAAATTACCCAAAACTAAATAGAGCACATTTTTCATTCGTCTACATGTGCACACACATTCGCACTCTCGTTGTGACCAGGCCAAGCAGACAGCACCATCCAGTGCAACCCCTTTACCTGACCAGCCAAGGCTCCAGACTGGGGAATCATTACCTATGTTTCCATCCACCTATTTTTATGTGCATTTTGGGATATCGCAGAAAAAATAAATGCTGGATGGAAATGTTAAAATGCACATGAATTCTAAAAATGTGCAAAAAAAAATGTATTCGCTCAATTGACCCTTCGCAAAGAGCTTGATTGACAGGCAATCTGACCAATCATATCGCTTAATCCGTCATTTTGTCTGACAAACAATTCAGCTTGGAGAGTAGATTAACTTTGTTGACTTAAACTTGAAAATTTGTGTGTATTGACATCTTTCCACTGTTGAAATAAAATACGTTCTGATGTAAATATGAAAAGACGATCAGTTCACGTGCCGCTTGAAGTAAGGCAATACAGTGATCTGTCACAACACATTAAAGAGACACAAAACTGTATTTATTGTTTTAATTTCTTGAAAAATTACAACATTTTGCTTGTTGTCAGTTTCCTCTTTGCTCCGCGATGTATTTTTCACTGCGTGAGAACGAGTACCCGGTCAACCCGGTTCTTGATGCGTAGGGCACTATGATTTCCGTGATGCAGAAAACGCGGACGGAATCGCGGAATCCAGTATAAAAATGGAATTTACAGTTTAACACGGAATGTCATGGAATTTGTCAAAGTTTGGATGAATTAATCAAAAGTAGGTCATTACACTTAAATCAAATCGCGATATGGACTAGTATCTATAAATATTAAGCCGCAAAAGTCGATTCAGATATGAATCCCGCATGTTCTGCGAGTCTCTGCGTGAAATGTATTACTGTTATTTAGTAATGTATGTGATACTACTACTACTACTACTACTACTACTGTTTAATAAATTAATAAAACTTTATTTTTTAAGAAATAATCATACAATATTTCTTCCATGTTTTAATTTTAATAGTAAATCCCCTTTATTTACCAAAAAATAAAATGTGTTTAAATTTCATTAATTAAAAGACAAATTAAATTTGGGTGAAACTTGTTTACTGTTTTTCATACTTTTATTACTTGTGGAAAAACTTGTTTTAAATAAGTATAAAGAATGGCATTGATTTTTGTACATTTTATTTGTGTTTGTCTTTATTAATAAAAATAGTGTGTTTTTTAATTAGCATGTTTTTGTAATTTGCTTTGGTGCCGAAATTGGTACCGAGAACCATGGATTTTCACTGGTATCGGTACCGAATACAGAAATTTTGGTACAGTGACAACACTAACTCTAGCAATCTTATAGCAAGGTCCCAGCATCCAACCAGGGGCCAGTTACATAAACACAGTCACTATGTTAAGACTGTGTCTTAAGAACTAGTTTGACAAACTAGGTTAGCCAAGAGTCTTACTTTTTGGATTCAAATGAGACCAATCTAATTTTTTGTAACAGATTTTAAAAAGTTATCACCAGTCTTGAAGAAAAAATTAAATAGATGAATAACTTTTTAAGACTAGTCTAACCAGTTTATGCAACTGGCCCCAGAACATTCTAGCAACCACCTAACAATCATCCATAACATCCTAGAAACCAAATAGTAACCTAGTAACAGCATATAGCAGCCGCTTAGCACCCATATAAACTCTATAGAAGAAAAAAAAAAACTATCTATCTATCTATCTATCTATCTATCTATCTATCTAACTATTGGTCTACCTTCCTATCTATATGTCTATATCTATCTCCTTAAATTGTTTACATTTCAAGATTAAATGCTGAAATTATTTCAAACTTTCAGACAACATAACAGACAATGTCAGACTAGGCTGTTAATGCACAGACGTGTTTTGATCCATTAAAAATTCAGTTTACATTCATTCAGCTACAGAAACCCAAGAGCATTTTGTACAAGAAGTGCACATATAGGCACTTTAAAGCAAAGCGTGAGTTCTTATGCGTACATACAAAAAAAAAAAAAAAAAAAAAAAAAAAAGAAGCCACGTCAATCAAACAGCACTTGGACAATGGAAAGTGTCTGTACTACCAATATTGCAGAAAACTGGAATGGTTATTTCTTTTTATTAATTATATTTTTTTTACCAGTACATTTGACATCTCTAGTGAACATACAAATGACTTGTCGCTTGAAACCTGTCGCGCCAATCCCGGTTAGGACACAGCGTAAGCCAGATACCCTGCCCAAATGGTGCCGCTCATATATGCCATGTGCTCTGCCTGACTAAGCTGATTTGATGCACACAAGACTTATTCCAGTATGTTTATATATAAACTTGCAGCTGCCTCCCAAACCCACACAATGTCAGACTTACAGGGGCTACGAGGTGAGGACAGCTTCTCACCAGAGATCTGTCCTCCAATCTCTGCCTCATTCTCTCTCTCACACACCTCTGCTGAGCTTCCCAGCTCAATTCTTGCCTCAGGCCATGCTCAAGCCAAACTTTACTGAATTTATGTATTTCTCCCAAATTCTCTCTCGCAACATCAGCAGTCAGTAACTCGATACGGTAACAGGAGGTCAAACCTAAACTAGTCCACATTTGTGAAAAAGTCGATGCACACAAAAACAGGAGATTGAGTGTTAAAAAGTTTAACAGCTTCGAAGCCAGTGAAATTACGTAATTCCTTTAAAACAGATTTACTGTCCTAAATGCAGGAGAGTTTGGACTCTTTCAATGTATCATTAACACAACTACAGTTTTTTTTTTTTTTTTTTTTTTTTAAGAAAACTGGAGTGGAGGTTACATGTGCAAAACCTACTTACACTACCCAAATTTGTGTTGGGGTCTGAGAGCAGTTTGCATGAATTATGACGATATATATCACTCAAAATTTAAAGTTATCTGAGATTCTCAAAGGTCTTCCATCAGTGTTCTGCGCAAATAAAGACTTAAGGGTAATGTCACAAAAAGTTACAAGAAAAACATTTTATTCTATTATAATGCAATTGTTTTCACTTTAAGCTATAGAAAACAAACCATATGTAGTAAAGATGCTTTACTGATCAATAAACAATGCTTTTATTAGTGCTTATTATTGTTTATCATTAAAACCAATTAGTAAAAGGTGTTAAGTTTGAAAACCAAATATTCCTCAAATATTTAATGTAATGATCATCAATATTACAGTAATAATCAATGATGGGTTCCAGAAACAAAAAAAAATGAATAAATGAATAAATAAAAAATAAATAATACATAAATACATTTCAGTCATGACAACTGTCAGGGGTTTGGCACAGTACTGGATGTCACAATGTCACTGTGAGACTTGCTACTGTTAATACATCCTCAGACAAGCAGATTTGAGCATGTAAGACATGCTAGTGCTCCATACAGTATAGCATATATGAAATTACCCACAGTAGATCTATATGGGTGGAGCTGGGGGAGGTGGAAGGTCTCTTGATTGAGTGTTGCAAGAGCAAACACAGAATTAAACTATTTAAAAGTTAAGCAGCAAGCTCATTTGGCAGCAGAATAAACAGAGGTTAGTCAGCTTGTGCCATGTTGTGGTGATGACATCGTTTGCAGATTGCATTAAGAACAGCCTGTGACATCTAGATATAAATATTTTTGAAGATAAAAGTACGTTCAAGAGAACTGGCTTCTTTTTCACTCCGCAAACTTTATTTATTAACTTTTTATTGTCCAAAAGGTGAAAAACTCTGATTGCTAAACTAATAATTGTGTGGACAAGTTGAAATGTAATATGTAAGGTTGGGGGTTTGCTCAAATAATATACAGCAGGTATGAGCAATAGTAATTGTGATGATTGTTGTAGCAAGCACCACTAATTATTTCCATCTAGCCTTGAGTGTCAGTGGCATTTTGCGACCATCTGGGACACCATTAAAGGGGTATATTTATGTAAAATTATGCTGATTGGGCTCATTTTTTTAAATAATGAACATTTTTCGTAATGGAGTACAGGTGTTTTCCTACAGCTAAATACACTCTTTCAAGCCTACTTTGGATTTCTATGTGTGTGTTTGTGAGAGACAGAGATTACGTAAAGCTTACAGAGGTCATCTCTGTGTGGCTCCTAACAATGCGAGAGTCTGTTTGAAGGAGCGGCACACCTGGTCCTGAATAAAGGCCTATGTAAATTGCCTGAGCTAGACAGGCCTTTCATTAGTGTGATCTCACTGTTTGAGCTCTTTCTCTCTCTCTCAGTATCAATCCATTCAGTCCCAGGCATAAACATTCTTTTATTCCAACTAATCTGGTCTCTCCCAATCAAAAAGCTGGTCAAGACACAGAAGATGGAAGAAGCTCAGCAAAGTCAATGTGAAACAGTATTCACATATTGCTACCATAATGTTACACCTTTTATTACAATTTATACGAAAGGGTTAATAAATAACAAAACTAATGTTACAAAACTGTTCCATAGCTTATTATTATTTGAAAAACGTCATGTGGTACAACCAAAGTAATGCAGTGCATTTAACATGTAGAAATTATATTCAAAGAGTCCTAAGCAGACCTCTATAACCATTTGTTATGGTCAATGTGTACAGGGTAGTTCAGGTTGTGAAATATCTTGTGGCGCAACTCCCAAAAACATAATGATAGTTATGAATTAGTAATTTATTTATATATTTATAATTATTTATAGTAAATTATATATATATATTAATTTCTAATACAAATAAATAAACAAAAAAATAATAATATAATAATAAAATAATTACTAGTATTACACATACATGTATCCAATTGTTTGTTTTCTCCAAAAATAAAATAATAAAACATATATGAAACCAACACACTTATTTGTCATTATGCCTACTTCTAAATATGCTTTATGACGAAGACATAAAGGCTACATCTCAATGTATTCCAAAATGTTTTTATTTATTTATTTTTATTTATTTATTTATTTTTAAATCTATGCATATTTCCCATTATTGACATAACCTTTATGACAGGATGGGAGTGTATTTATGTATTTACACAGATATTATGACAAATAAAATAAAATTGTGTATGTAACATTATGTACTCTATGTTTTCTCAAAGAAGAAGAAAAGTGAAGAATGCTAAACTCTGAATAAATGGGGTTCTAGCATCTCTAAAACTTGGACCCTTAAATAGCTATTTTGCTAGTGGTTAACATTAAACAGATATATGCAATAGTGTTCAAAACTTTGCACAGTAAAGAGTAACATTTACTACATTAAACCTTTTTTTTTTTTTTTTTTTTTTTACTTAAATACTACTGAAAGTTCATTGTACTTAACAGAAAAAGTTATGTGAACTCAAGAACTGATTATATTAACCATAACTCAAACTAAATATTACAGAAAATTTCATTTTCTCAGTATATGCTCTGTTTCAGACTATTAAAGCAGAGTAAATGTTGAAATGAAGTGTTATTGTGTTTTTGCACAAGATAGGGTGAGTAATGGCTGCTAAAAATTCAGCTTTTCCATCACAGAAATAATTTAGTTAGGGTTTTTTGGTTTGCCTTTTCTTTTTTTTTTCTTTTTTTTTTTAACAACTCTTTATTAAATTTTCTTCTGGGAACAGTAGTATAAAACAAAAAGCAACTGTGCAAATTTAGAACCCACCCCAACCCAACCCAACCCATCCCACCCCATCCCCTGGTTAAAAAAAACAAACAAACAAAAAAAAAAAAATCATGGACATGGACTGTGATTAATCATTAATCGCACATTTAAAATACTAGGATTTACCTGTAAATGTGTTGAAATGAAATACATGATAAACTAGTTTAAGGAAACAGAACCTTTCACACCTCCGCCAGGTATGAGACATAATCCTTATTATTCTTTTATCATTATTCATTTGTTTTTATTCAGCCATCATCAGTCTTGATACTGGTAATAAAACGTTTACCAAGCCACATCGCTTCAATCCCAGTTTACATTTACCCAACTATTATCAAAAGTATTTCTAAATAAATACAACAAAACATTTTCTTGTGACCTTACGTGAAGTATTATGACAAAATGCATTAAGAAGAAGAATTGGACCTGTTCTGCAGGTGCCTTAGCGTTAACATTAGCATCATGATACATAAGACAATTTATGAGATTAATAGTACACTTTTACTCAGAACTCACTTTAAACCACCATCAAGTGTTTGTAATAACTTCACTTTACGATCACATGTGGAATTTGGTCGTTTACTGTTGTTAAAATATGCTCTTTATAGCCTTTTATATCACTGCACAAATTAGCATTTCAGATGTACACATTCATCTCAAGAAAATCACATACAAACCATATCCTATCGTAATCGTGTGTTTTTTTATCTTATATAATCTATAGTGGCTGTTGTCATGTTTATTTCTGTTGTGTAAAAGCCTTAACGTGTGCTCTGCTGAAACTCACGTTGTTTGTGATGTTATAACCGCGTCTCCGTTCTTAAGTTGCCAGGTATACATTCCAACTATAATACACATTAGTAAAAGGATCTATTTTAATTTTCATTTGTCTATATACACTTTGGGCGGCCGCGGTACATTATAAAATTAGCCCAAAAAAACGCAACCCGCAGCTCTGTAATTTTTCCTGTGACTGTATTTTCAAAATAGCCCACTTGTGCCGCTACCCTGGCAACACTGGTTCACTGTACCCTCATCACACAATGATAGATAACCTTCTGCGCTGCGATGACGGGAAGAAGTTGGGGTCAAGCATTATCACGATTAATTTGCGTTAAAAAAATATTAACGCATTAAAAATTTTAGATTAATCGCATGCGTTAACGTTGACACCCCTAATATATATATATATATATATATATATATATATATATATATAAAATGAATAAATAAATAAAATAAAATAAATAATAATAATAAAAATAAATGAATTACATTAATAGATAAATAAAATAATTTTTACAAAGATTTTAGAAAAGATGACAACATTAAAAGCTGAATGCCATAAATTTACAGTTTTCACATTAGATCCATGTTTATGAGAAGTTGAGAGTTCCATCGAGAGGATGTCCAACAAATACACAGTCCAGGTTCATCTGTCCATTGTGTGAGGAGGATTCCAACGGTTGACTAGCAATGTTTTTGCTGCTGTGAGAGCAGCTAACAGTGAACATCTTTGTTGGACGGACAAGGTGAAGTCCTTGATAAGTCTTGTGAGAGTCCAAAAAGGTGAGAGAGAGGGGCACTCCCAAAAAAAAATGCAAAAACGTGCCTAAAGATCCTTGCGAACAGAGATTACACTTAGAAGACGACAGATTCATATAAAAACTTTTCATTGGAGTCAAGTAAACCCTATGCAGCAATTTCCAATGAATCATTTGGTGATTAGGGCTTTTTAGAAGACAATTCTACCCCATACCTGATCCGAAAATAAAACATGCACATCCTCATTAAGATCCTTAGCCCAAACAGTTGTAATAGATAAAGGTTTGTATGAATACTCCAGAAGAAAGAGACAGACCACTGAAGCAGAGGAGGGAGATTTCTCAGAAGGAAGGTGTAGCGTCTGCTTAGGATCAGTGATGGTGGTTACACTTTATGTCTTAAGAGACCCTTTTAGCCTTTTGACATTTGCATATAAATTACAAACCTGGCCCCACCATCTACATTTATATGGGTGCTAAATTTAAATGGTTGTACCACTATCAAGAAGAGGTTAAACAGATCCGCTCTCTCTTGTCTCCCTATCAAACTTCAAACACATTCCAAAGAGTTGTAAATGACCCCCGTGCCAGGCACCAACGGCCTGACTAGACCAGTGGTCTTTCTCCACAATTTCAATAGACATCACACACACACATAAAGACATTTTCTTTATTTAGACTATAATTAATCAGTTAGAGTTGTATCTGGTATATGCCTGTGTTGTTTGTATTTTTCTCTATTATATTAGCCTAGTTACCACTCGTTATTTGTATTAGTTAAGATCTAAACGCTTATATTCAAGTGTATGAGTGTATCTCTGCTTTGATATCTTCTAGAGGTTTCTTTCTTGGTATCAAAATGATCTTCTTTTTATTCCTCAAACAATGATGTGCACTATGTGATCGTGAAATGCATCACTCAATTTTTACTATGCTTTGAAGTAAAACTTGACCAACTCTCCACCAGCAATAAAAATGCAAATGGCCCATAAAGGGAGACAAAGAAAGTTTCTCCCGCTCAAAATCCATGCCTCTGATTGGCCACTCCACCCAAAAGGTGGGTGCGGCTAGGAAATATCAAAAGTCTCAAACTCAGACTGATCGTGGCTTAAAAACTCTTTCTTCTTGAGACGGACACTTTCCAAGACTTTTCAAAACTCTCCTCTTGAGTTTGATTTCCTGTTAGTTTTTAATCTTCAAATAACTTTTGTCGATCCGCTGTGGACTTTCCTTTCTTCAAGAAGAACCAGAGGAAAACCTTCAGCTCACTCCTAAAGGATTCGTCGTCTATCGCATCAGGACTCTTGTTCAGCAACAAAGCCAATGCAAGTAACGTTTACAACTATTTAGATGCGTTTAAGTTTGAGCCCCTGTTTAAGGTGATTTTTGAATTCTCTGATGATTCTCATTAGGTTGTGGTTAATTGTTGTGAAATACTGCCATTCTTTTGCTCTTCTCTCTCGCTTCCTTACTTTCCTTCATTCTGTATATATGTGTTTTGCTTAATTTAGTTGCATGTTAGCTATAGTTACATTTATTAAATCTCTTATATTCACAGATTGATTGCCTCTGTGTGCTGCTCACGATTCGAAGTCACTGAATGTTGATCCTTGCTACATGCTAAACTATTGCTAGTACTGCATAAAGTAGGAAAGCTATTCTTCCTTGGCCAGGAAAATAATCTTTCCTAGATTTGATAAATGATTATATTGTCTGCTCGGTGGACAGCCAGATCGAATAATTGTTATATTGATTCTGCTACAGTTAATTCTAAGACCTAATCTAAATATTCATTAGTAATTATAACCAGTTATAATTAATTATAAATATTTCCCTTTTGAGCTAATTTGCTACAAAGGATTAGTTTGAGCAAAGGGTGAGCAGGCAGTTGAGAGTTCCGAGACACCCCATATGCCCGTAGGGCCGATCTAATGTTCAAATAAAAATAAAAAAGGAGGTGCCTTGCAGATTATATTGAGTTTTGAGATTCTGGAAGGATTTTAAACCACTATCATCATAGATATCTCCCAGAGTGTTTACTTTATTATGAGTCCATTGCGGACAATGAAATGGAGTACTGCCTGACAAAAGATTATTATTGTGTAAAATAGGCGAATGCCTATGCCATATTGTAACTAGTTGTGAACGTCTTTCAACATCCCTCCATGTGGAGACGAGATGGGTTACAATGGGAACAAACTGAGATTTACACTGCCTAAGCGGAACCCCTGAAAAAAAAAAGATGCTTCAATTTATATGGATAAACAATAGATTCCTCAATTGCTCTCCAAGACACAGAAGCATCAGGATCAAATCAAACTGATAAAGGGCAGAGGGAAAAGGCTTGAGTATATAGTCTAAAATTGGAGAAAGAAAGACCTCCATGTAATCTACATCGTTGTAAGGTAGTCAGTTTAATACGAGGATGTTTCCCATCCCATATATACCGTGAAACACATGCATCAAGTTTGTTCCAGTAGCCAAACGGTGGAGCAAGAGGAATCATGGAAGAAAAGAAATTAATACGTGGGAGAAAATTCATTTTAATCACTGATATACGAACCTGAAAAGAAGTAGGAAGACGAGACCAATTTTCCAAATCTAAGGATACTTTGGCTAGAATACTATTATAGTTTTTTGAGATGATTTCCTGCAGGGAAGGAAAAACATCTACCCCCAAGTATTTAAAGTTTTGAACTAGGCCTGCAACAACTAATCGATCAAATTGATTATTATCGATAATGAAAATCATCGACAGTGATTCTCATTATCGATTAGTCGGGTCTGCCCACAGTGCACGTCCAACTTCAGCCGGTCGCGTCATATTACAGCACTGAATAACGAATTTCTATGGCCAAAATGCATCTAAAAATAGTGGAGGAAACAGAATGAGATGCTGCGGGAGAAGTACATGATCTAAGCTGCACAAAACATGAGAATTCTTTATTTTCAGTTTTAAGCTAATTCATTAGCATAATGGCTTGCCCTGTCAGGCGCTTTGACAGATGCGTGTGCGTCCTCAGCGCAAAAACGTTCAGTTTACGGTCATATCCTTATCTGTAAATGTCACAAATTCACGCGAACATTTCCATTTTTGCATAAAGTTCCGTCCTGACAGTCTGTGTTAAGTTTAAATCTTTAGTGAATGAGCGCCAGCGCGGCGGGCACGTGAACACGCGTCAGAGAGGGATTAATATTCAGCGCAAAAACATTCATTGTGCTGAAATATCTGTTGTTGAACGTTAAATTAAGGTTTAAAAGTCAACACGTAGTGCAAGTATTTTATGTGAGTAGGAACTGTAAAAGGATAACAGCGTATAGTTGTCTGAATATAAATACCAGATGCTTCATAGCCGCCTTTTACAGGAAAAAGAAATTACAGTAAACGTGACTGTGATCAAAAAGTTGGTTAACACTGAGTTTGTGTTTTTAACCATCTTTATTATCTTTATTATTATCTTAATTTTTGATGAAGAGATTTAAACTATAGGCCTATATACAGTGCTTAACAAATTTATTAAAACAAATGTATTTAAGGTTTATAACAAATAACTGTAAACTTTGTGCCACTGCTGCCCTAAACTAACAGTATTGGTGTTTACTAAAATAATTTTTTAGCTATCTGTATTGGTTAGTCCTCCAACATGCATAAGCTCTTTAGTAACAGTGGGCTATTTCTAATGCTATAATATAATTATTTCTGTTATCAATGAAAGAATGAAGATCTAGATCTATGAAAGATCTATGAAAGATTTTTTCTGATACCCAATTACAGTCAAAAAGTAGCTAAACAATGCCAGCAAGATTGCATGCTGTTATGAAAGGCAGGAGGCTATTTTTTTTTTTTTTTTTTTTTTTTTTTTATGTGAATAAAAATTTAGTTGTTTCAGTTTGTTATTTGTCCAATAAATGACAATAACAGTTTTAGATTTAAACAATTCTTTGACAGATACCTAACATATTTGTGTTTTCTCTTTATTATGACAAGTGGTCTAATAAATTGTTAAGCACTGTATGTTTTCATAGCATTCAGTTGGCACGTTTGTTTGAAGGACATTGGGCAGAATGTGGAAGTGTTTTTGTCAATAAAATAAAAGAAAAAGAAAATGTAGCTTTTTTATCTGAATAATCGATTAATCGAAAAACTAATCAATTATCAAAATAATCGTTAATTGCAGCCCTATTTTGAACCAATGGAATAGATTTAGAATGGGACATGGAATCAATTTTAGAATTGAGGGGAAGTAGACATGACTTACTCCAATTAATTTTGAACCCAGAGAGAGATCCAAAATGGTCAAATAAATTTGACACGAGGAATAGAATGTGACGGCTTCTCCAAAAACAGTAAGATATCGTCAGCAAACAAAGAAATATGATGATGAGTATTCCGTATAATTATGGGAGTGTAGTGAACAACAGTCAAACTGGCATTCCAAGGACCAGTTTATGGCAGGGCCCCTCTCTAACTGCCGGTGTGGAGGGAGATGTGCCCACTGTGATTTGATCTTGGTGGAGGAACATAAACAAATGCTCAGAACCATCAGATAAGATGCCAAGACAACTGCCAGACACCTCTAGCAGGACAGGAAGGGAGACCTTCTGCACCCACGACCACCTAAGAGAAGACTTCTCATTGGACTACGGGTTGACCCCCACCATCACACTCAATCCTAAGGTTTAGGAAATGACTGCCATAAACATTCCTCCAGATCTCTGGATGCAACAGCAGTGGCCGAAACAAAGAAAGGCCACAAAAATCTATCCAAATCCATTCATACCCATGTTTGGAGACCTTAAATGGACACAAACTGCAAGGGATTCACTTCATCCTCAGATGAAGTACAGTTTATGTTGAAGGCCATTGACTGTTAACACAACAGTTCATGGTAGCAGGCCTATTAACATATTATGGTATGAATAAGTAATAGTTCAACAGTTTCCTATCATGTTTGGACTCTTTTTGCTCCTCATGATGCAGATAACAGTTTGAAAGAAGTTTGGTAAAGAAATATTGCATGGGTGAAATGTTAAAGACACTGTTTAACTTTGCACTCCACTGTATGCAAATGAGTTCCACACTAGGGCAGGCAACACCATGGCCACCTCGGACACAAGTGGCCAATCACATTCCTGGAATGGAGAGGCACCAGATTCCAATCTCCTCCTCATCAGAAAGAGATAAAGGTACCCAAAAGACACTCCTTGTTCTGAGTCTGAGTCCTGTTACTGGGAAGGCAGCAACAAGAACACTCCCCGGTTCTGAGTCTTTAGTCTAGAGAGACACTAACAGAAACACCAAAGTCTGAGTCTCCGGTACATCCAGAGAGACAGTACCAGATACAGCGTTCTGCGTTTCTAACCTGACGAGGAAAGAGACTTCAAGACAGCTAAGGTTCAACTCAGCTCCTGAGTAAACCTTCCTTATCGCATTCGGCTGCCCTTCAGTTGCCAAGGACCCAGCAGTGACGGACCCTGTCTGACTCTTGCCGCTCCGAAAGCAGCGCAGCCCAGTCCGCAAAGGACCTCCACAGTGGAAGACACTGCCTCCAACACACGGCTCCTCAACGACGCAGCCAGGCTGCAAAGGACCCCGTGAAGACCCATCTGACCCAGCTGCCCGGTCCATGCTCTAAGCACCCCCTGTGGCACAACAGAAGTTCAGCATCGTCCAGGTCAGCGCATCGACGGCTACCGGAATACAACTCTGTGCCCTCCCCACTGCACGCAGTCTGCATCACCAGTGAAAGACGTCTCTACCGCCGGACTAATCACCCGCCCGTGGAATGTAATTATAAACTTACCAAATCTCTTTCCTAAAGACCTTGGCTTAGTTTTTATCTGCAGCCTATGTTTTAGATAACATTTACTGTTTAGATAAAATTTACTTGGGGTCAGCATTAAGAAATAATAGCTATATTATTTGTTCAGCGATAAATAAGCAGTTATTTATCGTTAATTCCACCAGAGCCAATAAATGGTTCCCATAAGCAACATTCCCATAGAAACATCGTTCATTGCTACATTCAGCTCAATACCATTGCATTCTGCGTTCACTCCGTTTATTTGTTTCTACAATTTATTTGGTATCTTTCTCCATATTTAGTCTTCTACTATTATCTATTAGCAGTGCATATTCATTTATTGGTATCATCACTAGTTGTTGTATTTACTCTTGCATATCTATTGTTAATAAATTTCATTAATCTTATCACAATTGTGTCTTCTTTGTGTTGATGATCCAAGGCTCTACTAGCTAGCTAAACCACCAATCTTTCAGATAAATCAGCTGACCAGCTCCCTCCAGTGTGTGAAATTCAAATTGTTGACCATCTTGTGGGAAACATGCCCACATTGCCAAATCAACAGTCTTTGACTGGTGCACTTAACTAAGCGAGGTGGGAATTGGTCATCTGATATACTCATAACCGCACCTTGAGTGACGTGTGATACAAAAATCACAACGTCCTTGGTGGCATGAGTCTCGCTTACTACAGGAGAAACAGTTTCAGATTGTCGGACCGCTTGAGCTAAGGGTTCCAAGGATAGGGCAAATAACAGAGGAGAAAGCGGGCAACCCTGACGAGAACCTCGATGTATAAAGAATGGGTTAGAGCAAACAGCACCTGTGAGAACAGTGGCTGCTGGATTGGCGTACAGAACTTTTATCATATTTATGAAACTCGATCCTAGACCCAGATGCTGTAGAACTGCCCATAAATAGTTCCATTCTAGCTGGTCGAAAGCTTTCATCGCATCTAGAGATAATACTGCGCAAAGGGAGGACGAACTATTCATTGAATTAATAATATGATATAACCTGCGTAAGTTATCTGAAACTGAGTGAGATTTAATAAATCCTGTTTGGTCATAATGAACTAACCTATTCATAAATTTCTGTAGACGACGAGAGAGTACTTTAGCATATAATTTTACATCAGTCCCTATCAAAGAAAGTGGCCTGTAACTAGAACAGGAAGTCGGATCTTTATCTTTTTTTAACAAGAGATAAATAACAGCTATATTAATAGATGGGTGAAATGAGCCTTGAGTAACTGAAAAATTTATCATATCTAACATGAGGAGGCCTAAATCCGACCAAAAAGTAGCATACAATTCAACTGGAATACCATCTATGCCTGGGGATTTCCCCTTGTTCATAGATCAGATTGCTGACTCCAGCTCCTGAAGAGTGATCGGTTCAGCCAGGTATTCCGAATCTGAATCTGACAGCCTAGGTAAATCAAGATTGTACAGAAAAGATGCAAAAGAGTCAGGGTCATCATCCGCAGAAGTAGTATAGAGGTTAGAGTAAAAAGAGTGGAAGGCGATATTAATGTCTTTTGGGTCTGTCATAATGGGCCCAGATTGGGATTTCACTGCTCAAATATTAGCAAACTTTTCACTGTTGCGTAATCTTAGAGCTAAAAGGGGGCTTGGTCTACTCCCTTGAAAATAGTAATTCTGCCTGGATCTTTGAATCAGGTATTCTGCCCTGGATCTCAGTAATGAATTGAGTTCGGACCTAACCGCCATGATTTTACTGAGTGTATTGTCTGAGAAACAACGTTGATTATCTCTAGTCAGATTCTGATGATGTGATTCCAGTTCAACTATCTTTTTTGTGTCGGTTTTTCTGAAGGAAAGAGGCATATAAAATTAAGTTATTCTTTATAAATCCTTCAACTGCATTCCAAAGTGTTCGCGGATCATCCACTGAACCTTAGTTAATTTCAATAAACTCAGCAAATTTATTTCTGAATTGACTGCAAAAGTTTTCATCCTGTAACAATTTAGGGTTAAATCGCCATCTAGTGGCACAAGATGGCTGAGGGATCAAACATAATCTCCACAAATTTCCATCATGATCCAGCAGAGATAAGGAACAGATATCGGCATCACGAACAGCTGAAGACAAAGAAGTAGAAATGAAAATAGTCAATTGGCGAATAGGATTTATGAGTAGCAGAAAAGAAAGTGAAAGACTTAGCAGAAGGATTTAATAAACGCCAACTATCCACCAATGAGGATGAGGTTACACATTGCCGAAGTTTGTCTGAACAAAAAGCTTGAGAGTGTGATTCTTTTGGTCCAGATCTATCCAGGATATGCGACATTACAGAATTTGTATCTGCACCCAATTCAATTTCAAAATCCGAGAATTTCAAGAGATAGGTTGACAAAACAGAGAAAAAAGTAGGGTCAGGAGGACAAGGGGCATAAACTGAAAGAAATACAATATTCCTATTCTCCACTATTGTTTTTATATGTTATTCTACCATCTGTCCCACAACCTTTATCTAAAATACGTAGTGGCCAGCACATTCCAGGGCCCAGTTTATGGCAGAGCCCCTCTCTGACCACTATAGTGGACAAAGGTTTGCTACATTTTGATTGGATCTTGGTGGACTAACATAAGCAAACTGTCCAACGCCATTAGATAAAGATGCCAGGACAATGGCCAGACACCTCTGAGAGGGCAAGAAGACCACCTTTGGAACAATGCCCAGGAAGGATAGGACTTCTCATTGGCCAAAATGCAGTTTCTGCCCTTCACCCACCAACAGACTGATTCCTAAGGTTTTGGCCTGTGACCGCCATAAAAATTCCTTAGGACCTCTGGATGCATCAGCAGTGGGTGAAACAAAGAGAGATCACAGAGATTCATCCAAATCTATTCATAACTATGTTTTCAAACCTTAAAATTGATGCACACTACAACACACACATCTCATACTTATTCAGAGAAATAAGTATTCTCAGTGACAGCGATGTGTAGTGCAACATCTTACACAAACTCAGCTGTTAATGGACAAATGAATGCATGCATGACAGTTCAATCTTCTTCCATCATTTTTGGACTTAATGTGTTTGTAACACTGCCAAAGGTATTCTGGTTGTGGTTTGGTAAGTGAATGATGCATTGGTAAAACTTTAGTGACACTTTTCTAAATGTGTGTTTGGAGTATGCAAATAAGTTCCCACTCTGATGGAAATAGCCAATCACAACCTGGAAATGGAGAAGCACCAGATTGCAATCTCCTCCTCATTGGAAAGGGATAAAGGTACCTTCCCAAAAGACACTCATTGTTCTGAGTCTGAGTACTGCAATGGAAAAAACATTAACAGATAAACCCGTTCTGAGTCTAAGTCCTGTTACTGGGAAGGCAGCAACAGAAATGACCACGTTCTAAGCCTCCAGCCTGCGAGGAAAGAGATCATCTACGTTCAGACTTCTTAGTCTTTGTCCAGCGAGACAACAACAGACGCAGAACGTCCTGAGTCTCCATCTTAGAGAGACAAAGCGGATCGACCAAATTCTGGGTCTCTAGCCCAGAGAGGCAGAAGATAAACGGATATTTGCAACAAGGTTAAGCTCCGGAGACCAAACCTTCACTCTAAGTTACCTTTGCTTGCGTGTTCCAGGCTAAGGACATTCTGCACCTACTTCAGGGTTACACGTGCGTGTTCCAGATTTTAGGACCCTTTGGTGCTCCAGGAGATCAGCATCCTCCAGCGCTTTGTGTTCAAGGCTGTCGAAACGGATTCCTGCTCCTTTCCCCACTGCATTGTTACCAGCACAACCAGTGGATGAAGTGACCGCCACCGGACTGCTCACTCACCCACAGAGAACGTAACTGTCACCTATCCAAACCTCTTCCAGAGACCTTGGCATTGTTGTGTATTATCAGTATATGATTTTTCTAATTGACATTAGATGTTATATAGCTGATTGCAGTTTATAGCAAATCTTTCATATATTTGTTTGAAAGAAATAAGGTGAAGAACCTTATTATGCATCAGAGTAGCAACAGTTTATCTTTCCAGATAACACAGCTCTGACATAGCAACACCCAACATAATCACTTGCATTTTATGCATCTTACGCACTTTATTTCTTTTCCATTCATGGAATTCATTTAGTAGTTGTTGATAACTCTTGTCTATCTTTTGTTAATAAAATGTATTTTATTACACTTGTGTCTTCCGTGTGTTGATAATGTAGTAAGGTTCTACAAGTTAGGTATCCCACCTATCTTTCTTATGTGATGTACTCCTAACCACACCTTAAGTGACAAGTGATCCAAAAATCATAACGTCAGCTGTGACGTGAGTACCCATCACTACACTATTTCTCCCCCTTAGGTTGGCGAAAGCAAAATTCATTACAAATAGTAATATTTAAAGTCATCCGCACCAATATTAGGACACCCTTGGTTTTAGTATCCGAAGATGAGTGAGGTACCACGTCAGAATTACTGCATAATAAGACAAAATACAAGTTTGAAATTAAAACCAGTTGAGTCTACCATTAAACCACCCCCCAACCCCACCCTTCCCGTCACTATTCAAAAAAAAACAAACACATTCCCATGAACTATGGCAGACCAAACCAAGAACAAACCTTGATCTGCCAGCACCCCTTAATATGATCCGTGGCGTCAACAAAAACCTGAACATTACTGAAGCACCGACATTGGCCCCATCGTTACATATTGACTAGGTAGTATCTCGATGTTAAAAAAAAAAAATTATAAATAAAAAAAAAAAAAAAAGGAGAGAGACGGAATACAACTAAAACATAAATAAAATAACATCATAATCAGTAAGCGATACTGTATGCACAATGAAAGCTTCTAGCAGCTATGAATTAAGAAGTGAACATTAAAGAGAACAGTGAAAGACACAGTCACCTAACCATTTAGAGCATCTCTTCTCCGATTAGACAGCAAATGTCCAGCTGAAGCTCACTGAGAGTTGGTGGATGAGTGGGATCTGAGAAAAACTCTTGCTTCTTCTGGGGAGTATAGCATTTTAGGTTCACCTTGATTGAGAATGACCTTCAGCGTTGCAGGACAAAGAAGAAAATTCTGGATGCCAGCTTCTTTAATTTCCTTCTTAATTGGCGCAAATGCACTTCTTTTTGCGGTGATCTGAGAAAAATCTGGAAAGAAAGACAGCGTTGCTCCGTCGGATGTTTTCACCGGTGCATGAAGTCTGGTGGACCGCAAAATGAGCTCCCTGTCCGTGTACCGCAACAGTTTAAAGATGAAAACCCGTGGTTTAGCGCCATCTGAGGAGAGCCTTGTGTACACGCGATGCGCTCGCTCCAATCTCTTTGCCCGCCAGAGACGGAAGCCACGTCGGTAGCGACCTTTTCAAAAAGCCCATAGGGAGATGGCTGCGCCTATTACGATCCTGTAAGTCCACAACCTGTTGCTCGAGCGCGGCTGCTCACCTATTGTGATCTGTGACAACTTTCTTTTGTTCTCTCATCTCCCCTGTATCCAATTTTGAGCATAGCGACTGAACAACTGACATGGGAGTAGCAAACTCGTTCCACATTGCCGTCAACTCAGTTCTTAGAATGTCCTCAAAGTGTGTAACAGTGTTTCGTCAACAACAAAAATTGTTTCACAGGTTTTTTTGCTAAAAAAAAATAAATTATACTTTTACAAAGACAAACATGTGGAAATCTTTGATTGTGAATAACGAATCATACACAGTATCACCAGCAATATGTATTGTTAAAGTAAACAGTTTTCATTTCATGTAGAACTTAAACTGAGATTTTCCAGAAAAAAAAATAAAAAATCTGAATCACATATAGTAGCACATCGATAGCCTTCGGTAACAAAGTTACGTAGCCTTCGCCTTCAACACACACTCCATGATACCGATCCCCAGGGTGACACATACCGAATGTGACCGATTCAGCAGAGCGTCTTTGCTAAATGCGAAGAGAGAGCGAGCGTGGAGCTACCGAGCTTGTTTGATTACGGAGTGACGGAGATCAGAGGCAAAAACACATTGGTATAAACCGCATCACAGATATTCAGAGTCATAGAAGGGTCAGCGCGCACTATAGAGAGGCATTACAGGCAGAGCTAATAGGGAGGGGATGGAATATGCACAGTATGTGTGTGTGTGTAATAAATATTTAATGGAAGAGTAGTGTGATGCCCAGTTGCAGCCCAAGGCTCTGCTACACGCCACTTACAGTGAGCACAACCCTTTCATCATCCACGCACATGGAATGGCACACACACAATCGCGCACGGCTCTTCCAGCTGCAGTCTGACCTGAAAACCGGTCTGCATGCTGCTCTGGCTGTCTTTCTGAATTAAGAGCACTCTCACTCTCGATTGAGCACACAATATTCTCTGGCTAGCTCTGTTACTCTCATCTTCTCTGTGTGTGTTATGCACTTCTTACCCTCCCCCAACCTTCTCCCATCATCACCTCCTGGCCTTTTTTTCTCCTTCTCTCCCTCTAATTCCCCATCCCTCCCTCTCTGATGTCTTGTTTCCTGAGCTCAGCTCTCTCTGAATCAGCAGAGGTTCTCAAGCAGGTCAGCAAAGCGTGGCATTACAATTACTGCCTACATCAGCCTCAAAACACACACGGATTTATTACTGTACTCGCATGACGCTAATGTTGGGGAATCGGTAGAATTGAATTAGCTCCCGTTTCTTTCATGGCTTTCCAGAAGATGTGCCGTTAATGTTTGCGGGGTGTAATTAGCGAGGCAGCGCCGGGGAGGCACGCCGGCATCTGGCCGTTGCCTCGGCTCCAATCGTGTCGCTGTCAGTCTAGACCTGCTTTGGAGAGAGTGATCAACTGCACAGCCTGGTGGCACTGCTGCTGGGAAGAAAAGGAGAGAGGGAGAGAGAGCTGGGGAGTAACAGAGCTGGAGGGCCAGCTCTCTCTCTGATTACTGAGCTTATTACTGCGACGAACTAGACTTGCTTATAAACCGTGTATCCTACAATAGAGGTGCATTTTTCTTCTATCTCTGCCACTCTGCTTAATGTTTGGTAGGCGTTTTACTGACACTGATATCCTGAATGTTGCTGATTATTTTCATGTTACACTGGACAGACAATAAATGGATGATTACATATTCTAACAGACTAAAACAGATAAAAAAAAACAACCTTTATAATAGAAATGACAGACCTCAAATTTGAACACTTGAGTCACATTTAGTATTGTTTCATTGGATACAAAATATCAAATTAAGTAACATCTACAAACTTTTTTTTCTTAAATACTGAATGTATTGACCACAGTAACCACAGTTCACATTAACTAAATTGGTTAAATTTATGTTAATTTTGAACAACGTCTAAACTTCATAAACTTTGTTTTGCTTAAAAATCATGATACATTTCTTTAAAACACATGCATATTGGCGCAGTGTTAATTTCGTCAACGAAGACGATGACGAAAAATATTCGTTAACGAACATTTTTTCTGCGACTAAGATGTGACATTGACGAGCTAAAACTAATATCTGATGATAAAAACTATGACGAAATGTATGCCGCGTCTTCGTTAACAAGACGAGACGGGACTAGAATGTTATTTGAGGACTACCAGACATTCAAAATACTTGTCTTTCAAAATGTGCGTCCCTGTCATTGGATTGCGATCGGATTAGGGGTGTTTGCATATCTAGTCTCAGTATGGCAGCTGCAGTGGATGAACAGGCTACCAAAATGCGAACTAGTGATCTGAAACAATGACCTCAGGTTAGAGATAGGGTGTCCTGACGTCCCGTTTTTCCTGGGAGTCACAATTCTTTGTCGATTAACTTAAAGTTAGTGAAGGCGGGAGAGACAGAAACGCGCTGATAGAAGCGCTCTCTCTCGCGCACGCTCCATTTCTTCAGTTCTCACACAGCACGCGATCAGTTCTCAGTGCTCAAATACACACACAGCAGTCCAAATGTCCATCGTGTAGAGTATCTCACATAAATACAATCAGTTATGGCTTAAGTGAACGTAAACAGGTGGGTAAAAACTGAATGTGTGTCAGTATTACATGCATGCCTTCTGTCTTAAAGGGACAGCATTCCTAATTAAATACCTATCTGTGTCATTAATGTTAACCAACAAAAGACGTTAAATAAATGTAAACATGTTAAGTAAACCTACTGTATCTTAAAAATTAGTTTAATTTGTATCTCAACCCAAAAATGAAAATTGTCATCATTTATTCCAGTTTTTCCAAATTCAATCCTTGATTCAAATTTCTCATGAGCTTAATTCAGGGGTCACCAAACTTGTTCCTTGAGGGCCGGTATCCTGCAGAGTTTAGCTCCAACCCTAATCAAATACACATGAACCAGCTAATCAAGGTCTTGCTTGGTATACTTGAAACTTCAAGGCAGGTGTGTTGAGGCAAGTTGGAGCTAAACTCTGCAGGACACCGGCCCTCTAGGACCGAGTGTGGTGACCCCTGGCTTAATTGATTTGGTCTAAAGAGAGAAGAATTAATGACTATTTCTGTTAGAAGTCTACATATAAAATAGCTACCTAAATAAATAAATAAATGTTGGTAACTGCAGTTTGACTAAAAGTAATGACTAAAAGTTGACAAAAATGTAATAACTTTTCGTCGACTAAAACTAGACTAAAACTATGAAAGACTCAAATGACTAAAATGTGACTAAGACTATTAAGCATTTTCGTCTCAAGACTAAGACTAAATCAAAAATGCCTGTCAAAATTAACACTGTATTGACGTTTAGTAATATAATGCTATAAAGAGTCATTTTCAGCTGTAGATACACTGAGTGCCGCTAATATTGAACTAAAACAGTATAAATAGTATATTATTAATATTATAAATAAAATAGTCTATGAAAATGCTCATTATTATACCCAATGAAATTTCAATCATAAGGTGGGCATTATACAACAGAGTTTTGTGTATGTGGTCTGAAACAGAGTTGGATAAACATGCTAATTTAGGTATGAATAACACGCATGAAAGAAGTCTCTTATGCTCACCAAGGCAGCATTTATTTGATTAAAATACACTGAAAATCGTAATATTGTTAAATATTATTGCAATTTAAAACAAGTGATTTCTATTTTAATATATTTGAAATTTTAATATAATTTAAAATTTATTCATGTGATGGAACCCCAGTCTTTGGTGTCACACGAAAACACCATATAAAAAAAAAAATAATAATAAAAAAAATAAAAAAATAAAGAAAAGTGGTTATGCTGGAAATCAATGTGGAGATGCATGCTTGAACTTGAGCAGCTGTAAGTGAGAAGGAGCAGGGTAAAAGTACAGATGCACCTGAGGTCACTGGCAACAAAGTAGGCCTTTCCAAGAACACTTGGAGATGGAAACAAGCACATGGCCATCTGGCCAAGAAGCGGCATCCACTATGACCTTCACTCAAAACCGAACCTAGGATATCAGGCCACAAAAAATAAGCCAGCACCCCTCATGCCCTGGACCAATAGAGGAACACATGCAAACACTGAACCTCATCTTTAGTTAGACCAATGTTTCTGTACTTCCCAGTCTTTACTACTTGCCATTGGCACAAGGACACAGCATTCTATACAATATCTCTCAGCAACTTTATTATATATTTATACTATGGGGCCGTTGAATGCTTGAATCTGATTGGCTGACAAACGTTCTAAGGTGTGCAATTATTTTCAGGGAAACGCACGGCAAGCATAGTTCCAGACAGGTCTTGACCGTATTACAGTTCTATATCATTTAGCCAAATGATTTCAGTTATTTCAAAGGTACTTACAGCATACAACAGCGAAATAACCAAAACCAACAATGACACTGGCCAAACAAATAAACATAGCAAACGACAGGATAAAAAAGACAGATCATTTCCGTGTTTTTGCCACAAAATTATGTTTTATTATGTACAGAAAGCACATACTCTATTTCTCCTGTTCTCTCTCCCTTACAGACGCACACACGGAAACATACACATTGTTAGTGGTACTCTGACGATTTTGTCAGTAAAATAGTTTAGCAACTTAAAAGCTACATGACATTTCTCACAAGCGAGGTAACAACGGTGCTGTTCTTGAAGAAAATTAAGTTAAATTTTCACTATTAGTAGAAACGCTGCTGCCAAACACTATTGAGAGATGCACAGACTCAAGGAGGTAATTCACACACTTAATCTCTCTCTCTTTCTCTCTCTCATAACTTAGTTATTAGCTGCATTGGTCTGCTATCAATGGCTCAAGCCTCCGTTACTAGGTCTAAAATGATGTTTTGGAATTAGCAACAGAAGCACTGGATGAGATGCGTAAGAAATTAATCCTACTCACAATAGCGTTTTAAGAACAAAAACCAGACGAATGTCTTGAAACATCATTTGATCTATGTCTTGAGGTGTGGTAACCGTAGTATAAGCTGAAAAACTGACTTCGGTCCGTTGATTTATAACAAAATAATGTACACCCGAGGTGTAACTCCACTTTGCGTCATGGCCGCATCACCACCTCGGGTGTGCATCATTTTCTTTCTAATAATTCAACAGCCCATCGTCAATTATTCCTTACATAATTCATCTCTTATATAAAAATAAATAACTGATAAAAAATAACTGACACCCTTGCTGTGTCTGATTCGCTAATACTAATCAAACAACTACACACTTTAAAAAAAAAAAAAGAAAAAAGGTTCTTCTATAAGCATCTATAGTTCCATGAACCTTTAACATCCACAGAAACTTTCCATTGCACAAAAGGTTATTTTCAGTGGAAAAAGGTTCTTCAGGTTATTAAAATGTTCTTCAAGCTAAGAAAAAAGTGGTTCTTTTAAGAACTGTTCACTAAAAGTTTCTTTGGGGAACCCAAAATGGTTCTTCTATGGCACCGCTGCAAAACCCCCAATTTGGAACCTTTATTTTTAAGAGTGTATTGTGTAAAGCCAGCCAAAACTGAAGCTTATCGTCTTGACCAACCCCTAGCCATTTTCGCATGCAACTTGCATCAGATAGTCAATGGGCTATTCCGTCTGAAGCAGAAACAACTGTGATGTCAGCTAAGAACGGCTTCTGAAGTTTAAAAAGTTGCTGATGCATCAATAAACACAACGTGTTTTAATGAAAGTAAAACACAACAGCTGTTGATCATCACAGGCCAATCAGTTCTGAAACACAAGTTTCAAATCGACCTTGAAAGTTCAAGAGAATCAGATGAACTCCAGCAAGAACTACTTCAAGCAGCTGAGAATATAAATTTAACCGCCAGCAAAAAGTGATGAGATGAAAAAACCCAAATGCTGCATAAGCAGGTTGAAGCAGAGGGCTAAAATTGGGCACATTCACTGGAGGGCACGAGTTTTGCCAATCGTTGGCAGCTGACCAGCCAGAAAACAGTAGCGCAACCACAGAACAGCTCGACAAACTTTAGTTTTATCATGCCCGGCTTTTTCCTTCTGAGCGATACTTTCTTTCAGCGCTGCAGACCAGGGGTTGTCGGCAACACAAGCTGTAGCTCCTAAATTCTCCTCTTAATGGCAGATCTTCCCCTGCTAATAAAGAAATAATGAGGGAGTCTGTATGGTGTTCAGTCCCCTGTGGAAAAGAGAAGCTCTCAGCACTCAGTAAACACAGTCTGTTCAGACTAGAGATGATCAGTTTGATGTCTGTCTCCATGCAGATGGTTCCATTCTTATACAATGCAGGCCAGCGTGGTTAATTGCTACTGAGACGACCGGAGGTGCGGTTACGTGAGCATTTCTGCTGCAGGTGAGTGAGTGTTTTTGTGTGACAGGACTGACTGACGAGCGAGCGAGCGAGTGAGTGAGCACCCTTGACTCGCGGCAGGCAAATAATGCCTATAAGGGCTGGGGGAGGTTCGTTATCAGACAGATCCCCCCGCCCCCATGCGCACATATTCACGCACACACTCGTGCACACACTTACACACACTTTGTGAGGACAGTGTAGCAGTCTTACCCCTTCCCGAAGGCACCTCATTAACACGGTGTAGGCGGCAGCAGGAACGACCCACAATCCTCCTGGGCGCTCTTTCTTCTCTTCCTGCAGGGGAAGGAAAGAGTATGTGTGTGTGTGAGCGAGAAAGAGAGAACTATTACTGAGACTCATTGGGGGAACAATTAAAAGCAGCAAACTGTAGCCACCATCATAATGAGACTAAATAAATAAAGTCCTGTGACGGTAAATAAGACGACAGGCTCGCTAGCTCAGGCAGGTACAGGAAACACAGCTCAAGTTATAAGCAATGATCGTGTCAATTAGAGGGAAAAGCGGGGAACGCTGCGAAGCAACATCCTCCTCTCATTTAACTTCTAATGCTTGCGTTCAGCACAGCGCTGAGACTGATCGTCAACATCAGCAGCGGCTCGTGAGCAAGACCTTCGTACGAGTCAAGGCCTGATTTGGATTTCTGTTTATATGTAGCTGCATTATGCAACGTGCAGCAGGCTGTTATAAATTCGAAATTGCTTTTTTTTTTTTTTTTTGGTTAACTGATGATTACATTTAATAAAGGTAGAAATTTTATTATGACAAACTGGCCTTAAAAAACCTCTCTAAACTAAGTAAAAAATTAAAATACATGTGCAAACAGCTTTATAATTCAAAACAGTGATTGTAATTTATTAACGCATCACTATCACAAATTAACAGAAAATAATTAATATTTACAATGGAGAAAAATGTGTGCATGGTAAAATTAATATGAGCATGAAAGTAAAACTGTCAAAGAGTTTATGTATTATAATTTTGTTTCTCCAAGCTTGATTAATCAACAAACTTAAATAAAACTTTTTTTTTTTTAAAGAATTATATATCATTTTGCATTTTAAACTATATTAATATAATTTTCTTTACATGAACACAAGGCTACATTTTACCACACCTGGTATTTTGTTGCAGTTTATGCAATAAAACATTTTTATAACCAATTTAGCAATTCTGAGGGCTTAATTTTTAGTTTAGTGTTTTTTTTTTTTTTTTTTTTTTTAATTCCCTAATTGTAAGCACCTCTTGCAATAAGCTGATACCCATGAGTACCTCAGTGGGCAAACTGTTCTTACCGAGAATTTCCCAAACTTTTTCTAGGGCCGTTAAAATTGATTGTCATGGGATAGCAGCAGAAAAAGGGGAAAACTCCACCCCCCAGGGGCTGATAAAATAAATGTGGAGGCAGGAATCATTCTGTGAAAAATAGCTCCATCTTATTGGTCTCTCTCTGTATGCTGTACACTATGTAAAGGTTAATACAGAAATAATTAACATTGACTTTTGATAAATAGTTGTTTTTATTTTTTTTTTGATGATGATGTAAGCTAAACCTAAAAATTTATCATTTATATTGCATTGGAAAATATAATATCTAATCATGTAGGGCAGTAAACACAGTAGACAATAAGCTATGGCCCACCCAATGAGAAGGCAATTTTCCAAAAAGATGTAATTTATTAAATGATAAAAATAAACGTATTATTTCACTAGAACATTATATATTTAGTCTAAGAAATTCTTAAACGCAAGTTTTCATGGTCAATTACAGTCAGTTTCTTAAGTGTCCCTCTTCCTATGGGTGCATACCAAAATGATGATTTGTCAGTTTCTGTTAATCCCACCTACAATGTTGTGTTTACGATGTAAGGACAAAATAGTAAAATGCATGCATTTGTGGAGTTGAATTTGAAAATAGTGAAACAAAGGTCAATCAGTCAGTTCTTTAAAAAGTATATATTTGACATCCCAATCAAAACTAAGTCTTAGCAATGAATCCGGACTGTCCACAAATGAAACCAGACCACCTGCGGAAGATGGATTTATGGTCACACTTTATTTTAAGGTCCAATTCTCGCTATTAATAAACCATTAACTATGACTTCTGCCTCAATAAATTCCTAATTTGCTGCTTAATAATATTTAGTAAGGTAGTTGTTAAGTTTAGGTATTGGGTAGGATTAGGGATGTAGAATATGGTCATTTAGAATATGTGCTTTATAAGTAATCAATGAACAGCCAATATATTAATAACAGGAATGCTAATAAGCAACTAGCTAATAGTGAGAATTGGTCCTAAAGTGTTACTGGATTTTAGGGCTGAACGATTTTGGAAAATAATCTAATTGCGATTTTTTTTTTTTTTTACCAATATAGCGGTTGCGATTTAATATGCAATTATTGTTTAAAGCTCTTTAAATCATTGTATAGTATGACCAACGCAATATTAGATAGATTAAACATAAATGTTTTCTGTAGGCCAGGCCTGTATATTACGATGAAATTAGGTGATGCATGAATTGATATGAATGACATTATTTAACAACTACAATCACAGTAGTATATTGAATGATTTCTTGAACTTCCAGCCTTGCAAGCATGTAATAATTATGACAACATAAAGCACTGACAAATAAGCCTGGTCTAAACATCATTATGAATGTCAGTAACAAATCACACAAACTAAAGTAGATTGCAGAAATATAAAAACAAATCTGCTGCTTTACCACACTCAGTATTTAGGTAATTCAAAGTCACTGTAATAAACATTATGTAAACATGTGGATTGCACTTTTTAAACACTGTTAACTTTAGACAGACTTCAAATAAATAAGAATATATATATCATCATGTTTTCAACACATGAGCTCAGTGAAATGTTCTGTGATTGGGTGTTAATATTCTGTTCAGTAATTGGTTAAAGCCGACGTGGCTGCCGCTGCCGCTTACAAAAAGATAAAATATTTTTATCTTTGGCGGCGCCTGCGGCGAAGCACCATGCACATGGAAGCGGCATGATTTTGGGTGCACGAGCACCGCTTGCGCTCCGCCAGCGGTTTGTCGCTTTCAGCATGTTTCCCATTGAAAATGAACTAGACACTCACGACTGCCGTGTCCCATGTGAAAGGGTCTTAATATTAATATATTATGCTTTCTCTTGCCGTACTTTGATGTCATTCACCAATCGATCTTCAAGTCGAACACACCTCTTTACTCTCGCGTGTCACGTGACAGAGTGTAATCGCAGAGGCTGCGGTAGAAAAATCGTGTTTTTTCATATCGCGATATTATCGCAAATGCAATTAATCGTTCAGCCCTACTGGATTTACAGAAACTTTTGAGCCAAGCATATTTGAAGCATCATGCATCCTTTGTGGAAAGAAACACATAAACATTGTGATAGATACTGTTCTCCACAACAAACTACATATTTGCAGTGGAGAACATTTCTACGGTCCTCGATGTTTACTCTCCTTTGAACATTAACAGACAGAGACACTTGATTATGAGATCATCTGTGAAGCACACTGTCTCAGACTGAGGTAATGCTTTACAATAGACTTCTTTTAGTTAATATTAACAATGATCAATACATTTGTTACGATATTTATTAATATTTGTTATAAAATACAGCTGTTCAATGTTTAGTGTTAGTTCACGAATGTTAACAACTTTTAATTTTAATAATGTATTAGTAAATGTTGAAATTATCATTAATGTTAATCAATGCTTTCTAAGTATTGTGTATTAAACCTTTGTGCTGTGTTTTCTGTTGGCAATATGACATGCAGTTTTTATACGCTACACTTTATTAGGACCGGCTGGTTAACAGTAATTGCAAAAATGGCTGAGAAAAAAATTAGTTCAAAGAAAATAATCACTTGTTTGCAGCCAGCACTTGGTTTTTATTGTAGCTAATTTAATGTAAATTTTTGTCTATATTATTTATAGCTGTGGCACACTATACAAAAACATGTCTGAAATGCAGGGCCCTATGATTTCCGCGATGTGGAAAAACGCGGACGGAATCGCGAATATGGATGGATACATAAAAAGTAGGTCAGTACACTTAAATCAAAATGCGATATGGACAAGTGTCTGTGAATATTAAGCTGCAAAATACTATTTAAATATGAATACTGCATGTTCTGCATTTCTCTGTGTAAATGAATGGCGCAGACGCGTGGTTTCATTTTCTACACACATACTGAAGGGTGCATGATGCCCGCGGTGATTTCAGCCTCTGCAGCCTCAATATAGGAGTACATGA
Source organism: Spinibarbus caldwelli (assembly GCA_039654775.1). Lineage (NCBI taxonomy): Eukaryota > Metazoa > Chordata > Actinopteri > Cypriniformes > Cyprinidae > Spinibarbus > Spinibarbus caldwelli. Next base: position 10,563,221 of record CM077227.1, on the reverse strand, counting down.
ACACATAAACAATCTCTAGAACTGCTCTGAGAGTCACTTTATGAGCATTTTACTGTTTCTTTTGAGTAAAACTATCATATACAAACAGAAACTTAAAGGTCTTCACAGCAACCCGTCAAAATAAAAGTTTGGTTTAAATTGAAGAAACTGTGAAAGAAATATTACGTAATGTATTGATAGTACTACTACTGCTAATAAAATTATTATTAAAACATTATTTTTAAACAAATATTTACCAGAATAAATTTAGCAGAAAAATGTAAATACACAAGTATCTTAGTGTTTTTTTAATAATAATAATAAAATCAATAATAAAATCAATTAATTAAAGATGCTTTCAATTATCAATATTTAATGAAACCATTAAAATGGAATCCAGAAAATTAATGGAAAACAGAATTTGATTAAATAATAATAATAATAATAATAATAATAATAATAATAATAAAACGGAATTTGAGGGAAAAAAAACATTTCATATGGCCTTAAAAAAAACATGATTTGTTAAACTTTTAACAAACTGTTGTTTAATATTGTAAGTTTCATGATTTCAATTAATTAGACATGATTTTTGATGAATAAAATTTAATTTAAACAGAGTCTAAAAAAATTAAAACGGGAATAAAAAACGGAATCCAGAAAAATGAAAAAGGAAAAAATGGAATTTGGGAAAAAATAAAACAAATTTCATAGGGCCCTAGAAATGGAATACTGGGAACTGAGGAGTGAACAATATTAAAGAACAAGTATTATAGATGTGTTTTACTGAATGACTGACTGAAGAACAATGAAAGCTAGCATGTCTACGCTTTTGTGGCTTATCTCATATCACTCCCATTCATTATGTCACAGCCACAGTTTTCCACCTGGACCATTATTGACATTCATAGCGTCAACACACCTATTGCTCGCATTACACTAGAACTGAGGAGTGGAGAATTGTCATTAGATAAAGCCAATCAAGGTCACAGCGTCCCTCACCCTCCCCCTGCGCTCAGAGCTAATGTGATCAATAAAAGCTGTGTGTGCTGTTGTACTGCGTGACCCTGAAAAACACAACCGTACAGGAGATACACACTTATATAAGCCCAACAAAACATGTTATCTGCTAACCTCGGGTCCCTTACAGCGATCGATACAGCGATCAGATTAGGGTGACCAGACGTCTACAACACAAGAAAAATTTTGGTGAAAAGGGTCTAAAAAAAAAAAAAAAAAACGTGTCTTGGAAAAACAGGCCATCTCATAACACCGGTTGTAATGAGGTAAAACGGTGCTGTGATGAGCCATTTAGGGACTCCAGAGCTGTGCTTCATTACACCTTTGGACCTCATTCACAGGCTGCCGTACATGTTTCAATGCTGAAATGACCAACAAAGCATTGTGTTATAGCTGGTGAATGCAGTGTTACCATGACAAACAGTAGAGGTAACATGAGTAAGCATCTTTTAGCAGTGATCTTTAGAGTACTAAAATTCTGTCAAAGTTTAGACATGATGCTCCAGACTGCATCGGGTATGAGATGGTCCTCATGTTGAGGTTAATGAGGTCTGAGAGTTTGTGTGAATCTCTCCTCATAAGGGAGCTTTTTAAATGTCATGGAATACTCAGAGGACAAATACTGCCTGTAAGACATTTATGAGAAGCAAATTGAGCTGTATGAAATTTCAGGCCATTGAACATACTGATCTGTTCTTGAGATCACAATCTGGTGGCTAAAGTTGTGCACTGATCAATAATTACATCAATATAACTGACAGTCTACTTTATTTTTTCCCCTCCCCAATTTCAATCCATCACTAACTGGACTCATGTGAATATTGATACCAGTAATACTGTAGGTGATTCTTTAATTAGAGGAATTCTTCTGTCCCCTAGGATAAATTTGAGGAGATTTTTTTTTTTCTTCTGTTTAAGTAATAATAGATTTTAAATAACAGATAACAACCTTTTACTTTTTAACTTCCCCTTTAACGTTCACAAAACATTAAACTGAGATTCACACTCTATACTTTTTTTCTGCAGAAAACAAAGAAATAAATTGATTGAATGATTGATTTAGTTATGTGTGTACAATCTGTATTATTTAAAATTGCCTCAAATATTGACGTCATTATCATCACACCAAGCATTTTATTGAAATTTTATATTTTGTTAGAATGGAAATATTGTCACTGGCACATTTCTGCAAGAAAAGAAGTTAGAGAATCAGGAACATAAGTAATTTGATATTATGATTTGGGGTTTGTTAACTGTCATTACAAAACTGAAGAATTTTAATAATTTAATACGTATTTAATAATTATTAAACTATTAACTCTATATCCAATATATGACCCATTGTCCACAGGATTTTCTGCTATTTATACTACTTATTGCAAATAGTGGCAATTATCTGTACCTCAGTATTGTAGTACATTATAAAACAGTATGCAATAATAACGTATTGAGTGTAAATTATAATTTTAATTCAGATTATTGATTGGATGCCACCTTATTGGGACTATAAAGCCCTCCCTACACCTACCCTAACCCTACTTGATACTTTGTCAACTTTTTGATTATTTCCTTCATTTCTGTTGAAAATAAGTGCCTTTCCGATGTGATATGAGTTTTGAAAAGGGAGAAAAAAAAGTTTGGCAAAAGGCGTATTAGAACTTGGGTAGATTGCATCAAAAAGCACGCACTTTACCATCTACGCCACTGGAACTGATGTTTGACGGGCATCTTTTGCAGTGTTGACTATCCCAATCACACGTTGGTGGGCGGAGTTAGTGTAAATAGCCTCTGCCAACAAGGCGGGCTATTTACATTTAGTGCAAATAGAAAAATATATCTATAGAAAATCTACTTTTAAATGAACCAATTCAAATGGAAAACAAATATTTTCAGATTATGTAATCTGTATGAAACGTGCACGTCCACTGTGGAGATGACGAGTCAGTGTCGTTGACTTCATCACTGCAGCCGAAAATACAGAAAACACTTTTCAATGAATTTTTATAATGTTAAGGCAGTCTTCTTTCTGTTTTTTTTTTTTTTTCCTGATGAATTCATAATCATTCTGACGGTGCACTGTGGCAAGCTTTATGCGTGCATTTGAGCATTGATAGGCTATAGGCAATTAAAGGCTCATTATTATGAATTATACGGTTTATTAATTTAAACACATGATTAGTCGACTAATCACTTATAATGAACATCTATTAGTCGACCAGAAAAATCTTTAGTCAAGGGCAGCCCTACTGTAAATGATGATTTTTATTAGAATTATTAAATGGATGCTGCCTTTTTGGGACAATAAAGCCCTACATACACCTACCCTAACCGATCATTTTTTTTTTTTTTTTTTTTAACTTTTCGATTATTTCCTTCATTTTTATTTTATTTAATTGAAATTAAATCCCTTTCTGATGTGATAAGAGATGTGAAAAGGAAGAAGAATAAGTTCAGGAAAAATGGCAGATTCGAACTCGTGTCGCTCGTGTCATAAAGACTGTGTCAAGCGCTTTATCATTTATGCCAATAAAGCCATTGATTGACAGCCTTATTTTGTAATGTTGTCCAGCCCAACCACACGTTGGTGGGCAGAGTTAGTGTAAATAGCCCTCTGCCAACAAGGCAGGCTATTTGCACTTAGTGTAAATAGACACTCTGAAAAGAAAATGGAAAGACAAATACGTGATTTACAATTGTGTTAGCATTATGTTTCAACGTATGCATCCACAAATTGAAAATGCAATTGCAGATACATTTTGCAATTCCTTTTGAATACTGTCTGGAATTTCATTTCATATATGTTAGCAATTCAAGGCTTATCCAATTAAAAAAAAAAATAAAAAAGGTGCCATTACATCATACAATATTTAAAATTCACACCATCACACATTATACAGTACCAAAAATCACTATTATATAAATGTGTATTATTCATATATTTATATTTTATTGTATTATATTGTATACCTGTGTAGCAATGAGGTAGAGCAGCTCCCCCAGGGGTGGAATCAAGCATTGCTTCAATTTGCTGCTCCTGAAATTCTCTCGGATCAGTTCTGTGAACATGGCCACTGCCTGAGGAACAAACCAAACACACAATTTTCATGTCTGTAGCTAATAAATAGTTTTATTTAAAAACCATTCTAAATTAATTAAATGTATAGTTCTCTCAAAACATTCACTTTCACAAGTAAGCACACTTCAGCTGTCATTTATTATATTAGATGTGCTCTACAGGTATGTATGTCCGTTGATCAACGTTTCCATGTGAATAAAATCTGTAAGTCATACAAAGTCTCTCTTCAGAAGACATAATTAATGAAACAGCTTGATTCAATTGTATTATTAAAAATCTTTATGAACTTTTGAAAGGTTGAGACTTCTGGTTTTTGGACTTTCAGTGGATGGACAAAAAAGATGAAAGAACATTAAAAACATTGCCATTTGTATTCCAACGATTAAAGAAAAACTGTGTTTTTAATATGACATGGGAATGAGTTTTGTTTCCTTGTGTCTATATTTCCAACAAGACACTGGGCAGGATTTTATTTTGAATATACAAAAGAGACAAATTTCTTACTATAGAGCATTTGATTAGATGTCATGAGTTCAGGATGACTCATCAATATGTCTGGTTTGTTTCCCTGCTGTTTTTGGTCTATGTTTTTAAAACAGGTCTGATCCACAGATCTCTGGCCTTAAGCATTAACATTTTATTATCTTCTGTCTCTCTGAGTGCTGAGATGAGTAAGTATATATGCTTCTCTCTCTGCAGTCGTTCTCTTAGTAGGGTGCTATGCAAATGCCCTGTGAGCACTTTTGGCCCTGTGACGGTTAAAGTCTCATAAGTGATGACTTCGCAGAGAACAGATGTTGGCGGCTGTGTTTGATAAGTCTTGGCAGCGAGAGACGTGCAGTGATGATTCCTGTTACACAGGAAGAAACAAACAAGGCTAAGCTGTCTTATTCAGCCACGCATGAAAAGTAATTCATGCTCTAGAACGTATCATTATCATCAACAAACACACACACAAATTCCCTTCTAGAGTATGCTGCTATTATCCACATGCACATAAACACACATACACATGCGATCTTGCTTTAGAAAACATCATTATCTTCGACACTCACACACACATAGCATGTGTGTCAAGCTGGGTATTAGAAGGTTTAGGCGGTACAGAGGTGGCATGCTGGAGAAGACTGTGGGAGCAATCCTCTGGCCTGAAATCAGGTATGGGTTTTTAAGCTAAGAATCCAGGAACGCAAGACTAAAGAGACTGAGCTGGATCCTACCTGAGGTCTAGTTGGCTCATTATCAAAGATGTGTATTACACATAATTAATACTGCACTGTGCCACCGAAAAGCAATCCTATCCTTAATACAAACAAAGCTAATCCAAAACTCTCTCTCTCTCTTAGTTTTATATGTTTAATCTCCTTGTTCTAGTCATGATTTGCACTTTAATAGGGTTTTATGTTTAAGGAACAGCTGTCTCTGTGTATATATCTGCAGTCCATTAGCTCTGATCAACTTTATGGTAAAATGCCTGTGTTTGATGTCACTAATGTCACTTTGTCGTGCCATGCATATTAATGAATACATCTCATTAGGATGTTTTATATTTTCAGGAGTAAAATGAAACTCAGTCTGTCTGTCATATTCAGAAATAATATTTTTTGCAATATATTATATAGTATATTTTTAAAGATCTATCTATCTATCTATCTATCTATCTATCTATCTATCTATCTATCTCAAACTTTTGAAAAACAGTGTCTGTATGTGTAATAGTGTAGTGTATGTAAGTTCATATGTATCATATATACGTATCTACAGCAAAACAACTAGTATTCTTTGAAAAAAAAATAATATTATTTAATAATAATAATAATAATAATAATAATAATAATAATATTTTATATATATATATATATATATATATATATATATATATACATATATAATTTTTTTCCTTTCTCTTTTTTCCAATGTTAATCTGACTACGATGTTGAAGTGATGTGCTTGCACCCAAAAAACAGAGGCAATGCACAACACAAATGCACATCACAAGCAAATTATTCTAATAATATGTATCAATCATTCAGTTACTCAGACAGACATATTAATACTGTAGATCGACTGTGCAAAAAATAAAAAAAATTAAAATAAAAAATAAAAACGCATTGTAGCTCGATTACAACTGTGCTGGTAAACAAACTTTATTGAGAGCATTCAATTTAATGTATGTTACCTACCAGTCAATTCTGGAAACACCTGAGTGAATACATATTTATTTTGATCTTTCATGACTTCAGACCTAAAGGACTAGGTTTAAATGCTTGAAATGAGTTTTGCAGACTATAAGTCTATAATGAATTTCCACACAAAATCAATATTATTAATTAAATAATCTAATGAAATTGATTTTTGGACCATATAGTGAAGGGAAAGCAGCAAACAAGTTCCCATGCAGCATATAGAAAAACTCCTTTCAAACGCTTTAAAAAAAAAAAAACCTGTTTAAAAGAATGTCGAGAGTGTGCAGAGTATTCTAAAGCAGCAATTCTCAATCTTTTTGTATTTAGGCTCCAACAACAATTTTTTAAGGCCACATGGCTTTTTCCAGTTGTACATGATTTAGTATAAAAAAAAGAGGCTTCCTCATATATCCAGGTTTTCCAAAACTTTTGGAATTCTGCTTTTTCTTAAAGACAAATAAAAAAAAAAAAAAAAGTTAACGAAAATATGAATATCTGCTGTATTATATATTATAGATATTTTATTTACAATATATTATAGAATAATATTTATTTATTTATTTGTTTGTTTGTTTGTGACGCCCCCTACAGTAGGCCCCAGACCCTTGGTTAAGATTTGTATTTATTCATTTTTTTGGTCATAATATAATTCCCATACTTAAATTTGTGTTATTTAATCATGTGATGGCTTATTATATTATACAGTTTATTATTATATTAATTATAACATAATATATTATATTATATTATATTATATTATATTTGACTGAATTGTGATCTGAATTGTGGAAAAATTCTGCATGGCAAAATAAAGAAGGTAACATAAGAACCAAAACTGAGTGTCCGGAAAGACACAAAATGAAATGTCTATTGATATAAATCTTTATTTGATCTCTGTTGGATAAAACATCATGCCTTCTATAATGACTTCTATATTATTATGCAAACTTGATACAGTATGTTCATAAAGACTGCCAGATCGACCTTTGACTAAGAGAATCACATACTAGAATCTCTTTGTCTAGTGTTTCTCTGTCTAGTGTCCGGTTTATCTAGTGAGTAGCTCTGTGTATGAAGAAACTTAAGTTAATCTGAATCAGTATCCACTGAAGTGTGCAAATGTGTGTTCACACAATTCCTACCTCATTTCAATCAGTTTCTGAAATCTCTCTAATATTGCAAACATGTCTGAGTAATTGACTGAGTGGAGAATTTTATCAGCCAGCATATTTTCTCTCTTCAACAAACTAAAAAGTGAAAGGAAAAAAATGTAAATCACTTAAACTTAGTTTGTCTGAACATATTCCAACTTAACTAATCTTTTGACTTTGTAGACCTCGAATGAAAATAGCGTCACAACAAAAACCATATTTAAAATTCATAATCCTAACAACAATCTCGACAGCGCAAGACAAAGGACACAAGAAGTGGGGAGTTACCATGAGATGCAGATCTGATCAACTGAAGCTCAGAGAATCAATATTATTCCCTGAGTCAGTCAGACAAATGCAGTCAAACTGTGTCTTAGACATCCAGCGGGCAGAGCGAGGGAGAAACAGAGTGCCCTTGATACTTTCTCGCTAGATTCCAATCACACCGATACTCTTGTGTGCCACTTAAAATTCAACTCTGAAATATTCACTCCCTCCGGCACAAGGCGCTGCAGATGGCGATGCCTTTATGCACTGACAGAATCTGGATTTTTAATACATTTCTCTATGAAATATATATGGCAGAAGTAACTTTAAAATGACTTCCAGAAAATGGTTTACCATCAAATAAATAAAGAAGTGAAAAAATAAATAAATAAATAAATACATAAATCTAACAGACTCATCCCTGTGGTACCTCCTTCAGATCGCTCCGCTGTAATTCTTAGCAGTGTGTAATGGGATTGGTCAGGGGAAACACTGTCAGGCTCTTCTGAGAGTAACTGTGAATTTAGGCTAGGGGCACGGGGGATTGCCGGTGCCAAGGACAATGATTAATTTACCACTTCATTAGACTAGTGCTCAAGTATTCATGGCGAGCACAGACACTGAGGGTTTCAGGGAGGATTAGAGAGCTAACCGAACGTCAGAGGGAGAAGGACCAAGTGTTTTGGGGGTGTTGCAGAAAGAGAAAGAACGCAAAAAATAGCTAAGCAAAGGAAACTTTTCCTGAGAGGAGACTTTTCTGCTCTACCTGTAATTCTGTAATTTCCTTCATCCTGCATCAAGCCCCTGTGTGACATTTCTATTTATAGAGGCTTTTATCGTTGCCATGACGACGAATTAGCCCAAGTTTCTTTTAGATGATGGATACTGCCTATGGGTGAAACTTACCTAAGAGGATCCTCTTATTGCAAACCTTCCAGCTCGCACAAATAACACTCATTACAGCTCAAAATCCATATTGGGATTTTATTTTAGAATAAATATCTCAAAAAATAATGTACAAATAAGGCCAGAACACACTACTTTTCCCCTGATTTTTACCACAATTTGCAGTTGCAGTTGACCAGTTTCACAAAAAAACACTTGTATGATGAGCAGACAATGCACAGATCCAATCGTTTGACCATATCTGATTTTTTCTCACCTGTTTACATTCACTTAAGACACAGCTTGTATACAGTAACCACATTTACATTAATTCCTGCCCAAACTAAAATGATTTCATTGGTGATGGCTTTCAGTGACATGGTTAATCCTCGGGTTTTGAAACTTTTTATAATTTACATTGGGTGGTTCTTTGACTTTAATGCACACCAGATGTGATTATGCCAATTATACAATGATTTCTTGCCAGCATGGACAATTTAAAGCTGTCGTTTACTGTGAGTTTGCAGCACAAAATGTTGTTTTCAACCAGCTATTTTACTACAGGTCATTAGATTTAGCAGTAAAATTACATTTATTTGAATGAATCTTATTTAAAAAAAAAAAAAAAAAGATAATAACATCACCTTGTCACCAAAAAATATAAAGTATTTTTTTTTGTTTGTTTATAAAATTCACAGCGTCTCAAAACAAGTTTCTGTGCTCCTGAATGTTTCTGTGTGTGTGCAATCTTGCATTTACAGTTGTTATCGTAGAATAAACCCTGACAGAGGGATTGCCCTGAAGTGGCGATAGGGTTGTATCACTCTGAAGGGGTTTATTTTGCAATAACAACTGGCTAAATGTCAATTATCCCACTTATTACATGGCTACTTCCTACATAAGTAAATAACTGCAAACAAATTATTGATTTGAGCTGAAATATTTCATTAGCTCCCTAAACAAAAAGCTTTTGGGAAGACAAACGGTTCCTAGCAATCATTTTTTTTTAGCCAAGACGAATGAACAAACATTAGACAAACATTTAAGGGGTACGGTACAATCATACCACTTATTACGCAACTTTTCAGCACATAAATAATTATAGGCACATGACATAATGATTTGAGATGAAACTCTGTGATGAAATTGTACCTGTTTATTATCTTATCCACTATGGTGTACAAAAAAAGTCATTCAAGAGAGTCGTAAGATAAATCTATGTAAAGTTTATGTCTAAATAAATGGACAATACATAACATGACATATGAAAAAGTTATTTGTGAGTAAATGTGTCACCCACATATATGCGTTTCAACATATTTTAGGTCAGACGTCCAGATATCAGATATGTATCTGATTTAAAACCATATTTAGAAGTGGCTCAGAATGGATGTGAAAAAATGGATCTTGTGCAGGTGTTTTTTTTTTTTGCACTATTGTAACAGCAGCTTATAACTTTGATATTCTGAGTCGATTTTAGAACATATACTCATTTTACATGTCATGAGGTGCATGTTTTTGCTTAAGTTTATGTTCGAAACAACCTGAACATCTGTAGTATGTAATCTTCAGTCATTTAGTTTATGAGCCCAGTTTGCTTCTGAACTCATTTACAAAATCGGCAAGTGTACGATGCCTAGTGTTTTAAAATCTGTTTTTAAAGTCGTGTACTGTATTCCAGCCTTTAGCTCAATATATTATCTAGGAAGGCCCTCTAGAGTGCAGAAGAACCGCAAGAAAGCAGCACTGATTTTCTCTTGCCAAAGAAGCACTGAAAGAAATCGCCATGACAGGATCGGCCGCTCAGACACAGAACCCCTGTAGAGCACCGGGGAGAGAGTCCGTCACCTTGAGCACTTCTTCAATACCGACCCACTGAGCCCAGAAGAGCGAGAAAGAAGAACCCGTCGAGAGAAGTTTCAAAGTTTAAGCCTGTATTGTGTGAAATACCCCAAAATCTCAGCCTTGCTAGATTACGAGGGACGACCATTTTGTGCCGCTGTCCACACGGAGTCTGGGTGGTAATGCGAAATAAACAAAGAGGTAGGGAAGTTCGTAGAGGAACGGAAGCCAAAAGTGTTAAATCAAGGATCGGGGTGGAAGAATTTGTTTATGATTTACCACAATGCATCTGTGCAGCGCTTTGATGATTGGCGAAAGCTTTTATAACCCTGTTTGGATGATATATTGGCCTTGTATTTGGAAAGGCTGAGATAGAGATGTAAAAAGCTAATTTCACCTGGCTTTTACTGGATTGAGAGCTGAGATATGATTTTTGTTTAGTATTTTCTCCTCTGAGTGGAAGCTGAGAATAAACAAATACAGAATGCTACAGTGACACCTGCTGGTGTCTCTTGGTATTTTCAAAAATGTTTTGTTTTAATGTTCAAATGTCCATCTTTAAACACACAGACACACAAGTCTCACCTCTGTGACAGGAACGTCGTCTCTGAGCTCTGTGCAGTGGAAGGCCATCAGTCCAATCACTCTCATCACTTTGCTCCTTCTAAAACACAAATTTGACAAATTAAACAGCTCTCATTCAATTATTTGTTTTCTTAAAGCTGTTGTTTTGTTAAAATATGACTTTGAAAGATAACATTTTACTCCATCTTACATGCAATCCTTCTTTCTCACTCCACAATTTTTTTGTACTGAATCACCAATTACTATTTAGTTTAGCAACTTTAAACAGTCTAAATTTATTGACTATATTAAATTGCTGTTTATCTAAATTATTATTAATACATTTAAATACACTACCATTCAAAATGTTGGGTTAGTATGTATATGTTGTTCTTTTTCAAATAAACTTTCGGTGTCACTTTAGTATAGGGACCAATTCTCACTATTAACTAGTTGTTTATTAGCATGCCTATTATTAACATATTGGCTGTTTATTAGTACTTATAAAGCACATAATCTGCATGACCCCTAATCCTGCCCAATATCTAAACATAACAACTACCTTACTAACTATTCATAAACAGCAAATTAAGAGTTTATTGAGGAAAAATCTGTAGTTAATGGTTTGTTAATTGTGAGAATTGGACCTTAAAATAAAGTGAGACCAAACTTTCTATTCATCTAAAACTCCTGCTGAAAATTTAGCTTTGCCACCACAGGAAAAAAAATACATTTTTAAATACATTAAAATAGAAAACAGTCATTTTAAACTGTAATAATTTTACAATATCACTGTTTCACTGTATTTTTGCATCAAATACAGACAGCCTTGGTGAGCATAAGAAACGTCTTATTAAAAAAAAGTTTTGAAAATATAAAAAAATCGTACTGAATCAAAGCTTTTAAACAGTATTGTATATAATTATACCACCACTGCAACACACACCCTGTGGTATAATCAAAGTAACGCACAACCTCTTGTGGCATTTTGCTTTATTTTACTATTTTTGCAATACTGTCTAACCACACCACATCTCAGTCTTAAATGAGCTATGTTTAATGCTGGTTTTCAGTGTCATTTAAAACAAAAATTGTTCTGTCCGTTGCTTGGTGACTGTAGTGTGGCGATAGAGGGGCCAGTGAGACACATGCCTATCATTCCTTCCACTCAGAGCCAAAGGGAATGAGAGGAGAGAGATAGGCACTGCATTTCTCTGAGCAGACACTCCAAGACCGGCGCCATTAGTGTCATCTGAGAATACTATACTGTAGTTATGATCCAGTAAAAGTGTGAAGGGTATTTTGACTGTATAATGGTAAATTACAGCTAATGTACAGCTGGACAGCTAATGTATTTGATCGATTAAGTGAAATCAAAAGAAAAACAAAGAATTATATACAGAAGAATTGTAACACTTACATATCCCAGTTCGGAGCATGTCGCATCTGTTGAACCAGCACAGGGAACTATATCAAAAAGAGAGAGAGGAAAAATATTTCACATTTTGAAATTTTCAGTATATATTCATATTTAATTAAATCAGGCTCTTAACATCACAAATTTATTTAACAACTAAGGGCAATCCCTAGAAAAGAGCTGGGTGAGTGTTTGTGTGCCATTACACAAGCAGTGTTGTCATCACATCAAGAAATTATTTTCTGACTCCAAAATAATTGATCACATGGCATTTATGGCTCAGGTGATTGGCTCCAGAAAAAAAACTACATCTGGGATGCTCAACCTGAGCAACTGCCACTGAGATAAATGGAAACACTAATGGTGGTGAGACACCTGGTGGCCAGAGGAGGAATGTACTGGTGTACAAGCTACTGTGGCAAAAAATTATACTTAAATCGTACAATTACATTCAAATTATACTTTAAATCCAAAAGAGAAATTTTACTTATTTAATTTACATTGGCTTAAAGTTTCAGTATAAGTACAGAACCTTTAGGTACCATTGAAAACCAACACGTTCTGAATCTATTAAGTTTCTCTGATTACAGTTTCCATTTATGAAACCTAAGGAAGAGGAAGCTCATTTTCAGACAAAGGCAAGGACGGCAGCAGACACACATTCCTCAACGGACACACTATTGTTCAACTTTCCTCATTAGATGACCTACACTTCCAACTGCTCTATTAACACTGCAAAAGAAAAGTGAGATTTGCACTGCATGGAATGGTTGCAGATTCAAAAGTCATCTTAGTCTATTTTTATTACAAAAAACATTTTTATACATGAATCTAATTTAAAATACACATATGGTGAGGGTGCAAATGAAGATTTATGTCTTTCCATTGAATGTTCATGCCACAAAAATTACCAAAAGTTCATAAAGATTCAAGTAAATCAAGTTTAATCTAAGTCTTAGAAACACAATGACTTTATGATAAACAGATTTAATTTAGAAGGGATGAAGGGGCAGAAATCTCTCAGGTTTCATTACAAATATTGACATTTGTGTTTTGAGGATGAATGAATGTTTGGAACTACATGAGGATGAGTAAAAAATGACAGAATTTTCTTTGGGGGTCAACCACCCCTTTAAGGTATTGTGTGCCTAATGTCACAGAATGGGAGTGTGTTGTAGTGCTTCATTTTAAGTTATTGAAGACAACCAGATGGTTAAAGCTATATATATCTCATTATTACATGCTTCTCTAGTTCTTGATTCTGATCATTACACAGAAGAACATTCAAACGTAACATTATAGCAAAAGATGTAAGCTAAAATAGATGAGAAAAAAATAAGTCCAAATAAGTAATCAAAACTGCAGTTAATGCTGTATATATAAGTGTTTGTACTGTTGCTAGGTTGAATCTACTGGTAAGATAATTACAATTCAATTCAAAAATATATGGTAATTCTTTATATTTATTATTTATTCAGTAATTAGTTGTGTACTAAGCAGCACCATAAGTTAGCTGATCACTGTCACAAAATAAACCCCTTCAGTGTGACACAAGATCAGGGTTATACATAATACCTGGTCATCCTGTCATGGTTTTTGTGATAATGACCATGTGACTGTACAGTAATAGCTTGTGTTTCAGATGCGTCTTACCAGCTGGGAGTGTATGAGGCGTGTGGCCGTCTCTCTGTGGTTACAGACAGTGCACAGGTAACAGAGCAGGTTGAGTTTAGTGCGTGGTGCTGTGGAATTGGCTGATCCGGCCCGGTCTAATGATTCCAGAACAGCACAAACCTGTTGCAGGAACTGAGACCAGTCCTCTGAGTTCAGACAGGACAACCGTTCAGCTAAGACAGAGAGATGAAGAGATGGAGCTTTCAGCAGTAGTTTTAGTGAAACGTGTTCATTTTTTTTTAACCCTACCAAATGTAAAGCAAGTATAAATGATATTTTTCCCAAATCCTTTAAATTCACATGCAAAAACATACTATATTGCTATTAGACTAAATCTAAAATGCACGTGTGTCTTTTTGTTAAGCATAATATTTAGCACATCAGGCTTTTATAGCTCATATCGTATGATACAGAAAATATGGAGCTCATACTCAAGAAGGAAAAAACACCTCAATTACATTCAGAGGCCAAAATATGTAATTTGGTCTAGCTGCTAAAATTTATATGGCCAAAAAGTAAGGTGAAATTCTGATTGCAATGAAAATGAATGAGATGTTAACAACAGTATAGTAGACTACTTAGATAAAATGTATATGTGTATCACTCTATATCCCTATATACCCAATAATATGTCTTAGTAAGATGATATTTAAAAGCTTTGTTTTATGATCAAAGCAAAGTTTTGATGATGTCGATAATTCAGACACTTTAGAAATTTGCATACAAAATATGATACAGTAGGCTTTATAGCTTTGTATGAGAAACAGACTTAAACTGACATACATTTATGTCTTAAATCAAAAAGATAATGATCCTTCTGGGATAATAATCCAGTCAGAACGGTTAACTAGTCAGTAAGCTTATCTTGAAAACTAGATCAGAAAGATTCATGAAAAAAATAACTTTCATTTTAGGTGATTAAAAAATGCTAGATCTTCCAATTTACCTGAGTGTGCTGGCACACAAAGAGTTTTGGGGTCAAAACGAACTGGAGGAGTCTTTAAAATCTAAAAAACAGAGCAGCAAACTAACATCAGTGTTGGTTAGATAGAACATTGTCATATTTACACTAGAACAGGGACATAAAGATTACACAATAAGTCCTTCAGACATGACAACGTGTTTGGATCCTGAAGGTCTCTTTACCTTTGGGTTATCCATGATGGGAGTCACTGTAAGGTCACTGTCTGTGTATAAAAGGGATTTAATGCAGGCATTCATGTCACTCTGCTCCTCCACCATAACGCTGGATTCCTACAGGGCACACAGACAACATACAGTACTCCTTTCATCCATTTAACACGGGTGTCATAACTTCAGCAAAACCTCCACCACTGTGAGCAATCATTTCAGAGCAAGTTTATCCAATCCTGATTCTGGAGGGACGCCTTCCTGCTGAAATCAGCTCCAACCTGCTCCAGTGCTTCTGCCTGGTCTACTGGACTTACTAGCAATCCTGAAGAACTTGATTAATTGGTTCAGGTGCAAAGAGCTGTTTCTCGATTTACAGGGTTCCTACATAGTGTTCACTGCTCCCTATTTGCTAAGCAAGGGATATCCATTGAAGTTCACTTCACTTGACAAAATGCATTCATTCTGTACACCCTGCGAAGTTTTATCATTTCAGTATGAATATATTTGTGTATATAATACAACCAAGTGCATTTATATACATATTGTTATTATTCATTTTAATTGTCTTTAAAATTATGACTATGACTACTGATGTGCTACATCAGTAGTTATATTTAAATCTAGACTCAAAACACATCTGTTTAGCTGTGCATTCACTGAATGAGCACTGTGCTACGTCCGAACTGACTGCACTGTATTTTATGTAGTCAGTTTTAAAATTCATTTTAAATCAGTTTTTAAATCATTTTAGAATCATTTTTAAATACTTTGTTTTTATTGTTGTCATTAATTTTTATAAATATTTTAATTCTTTATGTAAAGCACTTTGAATTACCATTGTGTATGAAATGTGCTATATAAATGAACTTTGCCTTGCCTTGCATTGTCTTATTTAAAAGTGCTAAAACTAAATATCTGTTGTGTTATATACAAAAATAAACAATTTTGTAATGTGATAACTGATAATATACACATCTAATCATAAATTAGCTGATAAATGTGAAAAATGCCTGTTGTGATGTTCAATATGGAAATAAATGTACACATCTTATATAACCAAATTACATTTGTTTTCATATTAAAAATCACTCAGTTTGACACCCTTAAATAAGACAATTTGTATTATTTAAATTAATAACTTTACATCAAATGCACTTGGATGTATTATATACACAATTATATTAAATGAAAGTATGGTCTTTCATATTCTATTTATTTACACAAGTAAATGTCATCACTTCAAATTTTTTCTACTATGCGAAATTCTACTATTTCTACTATATTTTGTACTATACTATTCTACTATGAGTTTTGTCTGTGATGACATTGCAGGATGTTCCATATGAACACATTCTGTCAGGTGAAGTGAACTTCAACGGATATCTCATGCTCAGGGAATACAGAGCAGTAGGGACCCTGTCAGTGTGGGCATAACAATGAGGTAGTAGCAAATTGTAATGTTGAATATGTCCAGTAGATTGCGCTGTGGTTTAACAAAAGAGATTTGCAACCATGTCCACTTGCAAGCCTGAGATTAACTGTTGGAACAAGCATAAAGAATTAATTAATGGCCCAGAGCTTTCTACTGTGATGTTTTGTTGGTTTTGATTGGGCTTTTTGTGCATGCTTGTAGTTTGTACTGTCGAAGTCAGTCATGTAGAGAGGTCACGAAAACATTTGACAAGAATGAGTTTTTTAGGATTTAAATAAGTATTTGGGCACTTTCTGGCTGTTGATGTGATAAAATACACCCGTGGTCACTATAAATTACAGTGGGACTATTTTGTTTGTTTGTAAGCCATTGTAAATTTGTCTTACAATAGTAAAGTTAGTTTTGAGTAAAGCTAGAATCATTGTTATGCAGATGCCACTTGGTTTGATACTTTGTTATAATAGAATGAAAATTATACTGTTTCAAGTGTGGCTTAAGGGTCCAAATACATTTTTGAAATGGCAGTATGGTTTTGTTTGTGAACTTACTTGAATTTCAGAGCCTTTGTCTTCTGTCTGTCGAGCTGTATTGCTTGTTCTTGGAGTTGGTCTGGAGCTGTTTGATCAGAGATACAAAAACTACTGGAATATCCTGATACAGGCATTGAACATCCCTCAAGACATATCACACTACCAAAAGTCTACACACAATTACAGTGCCTTGCGAAAGTATTCATACCCCTTCATACCCCACCACAGCTTTTAATCAGGCCCGCCCACACATTTAAATATTTGTCTGTGACAATCACAACATTGAGAGGCAGGTGGTGCTGTTGCGCTTTACTCAACTCGCTAATTTTAGGTCAAAAGTCACTGACTGTTGTATCTTCAAAGTAGAGACCTGCACTCCCGGGGGACTACCGCGAGACCCGATGCAACAGAGTGTGGCGCGGATTTCAGGGATACGAAAAACGCGGACGGAATCGCGGAATCCAGTCCTAAAAATTGGAATTTACTGTATAATGCGGAATGTCACGGAATTTGTCAAACTTTAAATGAATTAATCAAAAGTAGGTCATTAACACAAATCAAATCGTGATATGGACTAGTATCTGTAAGCCGCAAAAAGACAATGTTATTTCATTTCATATTTCATAAGAATACATTTGAATAAATTAAGTTGTTTTTATGCATTCAAATAATTAGACATGCTATAACACAGAATTTGGTAACAATAACACATATGGTGAGAAAAATAAAACATTTCATAGGGCCCTAAGCATGTAGTTTTTGTTAAGCTAAAAAAAAATAAAAAAAATAAAAAGTTTCATGATTTTAATTAATTAGACATGTTTTTTGATTAATAAAATTTTATTTAACCATTAAAAAGGAGTCCAGAAAAATTAAAATGAAAAAAAAAAAAAAAACAGAATCCAGAAAAATTCAAATGGAAAAAATGGAATTTGGAAAAAAATTTAACGGATTCCATAGGGCCCTACATTGTTGGCGGGAGACTTAATGATAAAATGATTTGCCGGACTCCTGCAGATTAGAAATGTCTAAACTTAAAATATCTAAAAAGAAATAAATTGTTGGAATAAAAACGATTAGCAAGCACAAGCATATAGTAACATTTTTGCAGTGTTGAGCAATGTAGCTTCTGTTGATTTCTGGAAAGCAATAGCCAATTAGAGGTGATTTATTTAGAATCCACTCACCACTCAAAATGCCAGAGTTCTTGAGCAGCACTGATATTCAGTGTTGCCAACTTGGCAATTTTGTTGCTAAATTTAGCAAATTTTCAGACTACCCTACCAACTTTTTCTTCCAAAAGCAACTAGCAACAAATTTAGCTATTTTTAAAATTTATTTGGCAACTTTTTGCACCTGCGATTGTTGATCAGTTAGTACACTGTAAGAAAAATATCTAGAAAAATGGAAAAGGTACTAGTAATTTTCCAGGACATTATCCGTTATCCATTATCCATTATCCATTGTAAACCTGTAATCTGAAAACACAAAATACTATGCATAATTAAAAATGCAGGTAAAAAAACCTGTGGAAAAATCAATACAGAAAATTCCTTCATATTAACATAGTAGATTGTGCCCTATTTTTAGAGATTTTTCTTAATGTGTAGCATACTAACTACAGATACACTGCTTAAAACTATAAATTGCTCAGAATGTGAAGTTTTACTTGTTTACTAGCTAATAAAAAAAAACTTAAATTGTAATTGTTCAAAAATGTGTAAGTTTTCAATAATTCAATGTATTTAAAAATAGTTATTTTAATATTATACTGCCCATTTATATTATTTTACGAACATATCTAAATTAACATATATAATTTTTTATTATTATTATTTTTTTTTTGTTGCTGAGATTTGATGTAGTGACAATTTTGCATGGTGATTATGTAATGGCGTAATACGTCATTGCGCAATGACATCACAACGTCATTTAGCAACTAATAGACCTTCCTTTAGCAACTTCCCCTGAAAATCAGTTGGCAACACTGCTGATATTTGCATGCTTACAAATCCTCTCATTATAGCACACGAAGTGTAGACATTGTTCATTGTGAGATTATAAAGGGAACGCTCTTTGCTCGCATTCTGCCATGCCAAACCATGCACGCAGCAGCCTGCTTGCTTTTCTGTTAAAAATAACAGTGGTTTGTGAATGCTGATGCTTAAATAACAAATATTTTATCGGGAGCTTTTCATGTTTCATGGATCTACAGAAAAAAAATCTATATAGGCTACTTTCATGTGGGCGAGAGTGGGACAAAACGAGCGAGCAGGACTGAGAAATCTGTCCCGCAGAGGTCTCTACTTCGAAGGCATTTCGAAATGAAACATGATCAATATGGAAGCATGGACATGGAACTGCGGCTGCTAAAAATCAAAGAACTAAAACAGTAATTTTTCTAAAAGAAACATTCTATTCTTAATCATATTTGTTTTTATACTTTATAAATACTTCAGCTACAGCAAAACAGAATAGCCTGTTTACACCTGGTCACTTTATGTGTTTTCTCTGATCCGCTGTCCGATCGAGCAACTTCAGGAGTGCAGCACTTATCTGGCCAAGTGTAAACGGAAACGTTTTAACAAACTAGAGAGATATCCGATCTGCGAAAATGCATGAAGTGACCAGGTGTAAACAGGCCCTAAGAAGAGATGCAGAGTGTCTGGTAACGGTTTTAAAAAAATGCCTATATTTGCTAGGTTTAGCATATCGCGGTGCATGAGTCCTTTCAAGTTAAAGTTGTCATTTCAAACTAAGAGCTACCAAAATAAGACAAATAATACAATATCAGATACCATTTGTTGTCTATATATCATGTGGTATTCATAACTATCATTTGACTATTTTGCGTCATCAGGTTTTCTGAATGGTAAGTAAGGTTTTTTTTTTGTTTTTGTTTTTTTTTAAAGGCCTACTGTTTTATGCAGTTAAGCTAGTCAAAGACCTTATTTCTTGTTTTGATAAAGATAAAAAAAAAGCTTGTTGTGACAAAAATGTGTTACAAATGTGTTACAAAATGAAAATTAAAACCTTGTTATTTTGATAAATGTGGTTAAATGAATTGTGAGGGGTTTTTTAAGTTACTAATACACTTATATTTTGTCAATAATCTAAACATCATCTAAATACAGGTGCATCTCAATGAATTAGAATCCCGTGGAAAAGTTCATTTATTTCAGTAATTCAACTCAAATTGTGAAACTCGTGTATTAAATAAATTCAATGCACACAGACTGAAGTAGTTTAAGTCTTTGGTTCTTTTAATTGTGCTGATTTTGGCTCACATTTAACAAAAACCCACCAATTCACTTTCTCAACAAATTAGAATACTTCATAAGACCAATAAAAAAATAAAAATAAAAAAAAATTAGTGAATTGTTGGCCTTCTGGAAAGTATGTTCATTTACTGTATATGTACTCAATACTTGGTAGGGGCTCCTTTTGCTTTAATTACTGCCTCAATTCGGCGTGGCATGGAGGTGATCAGTCTGTGGCACTGCTGAGGTGGTATGCAAGCCCAGGTTTCTTTGACAGTGGCCTTTAGCTCATCTGCATTGTTGGGTCTGGTGTCTCTCATCTTCCTCTTGACAATACCCCGTAGATTCTCTATGAGGTTCAGGTCTGGTGAGTTTGCTGGCCAGTCAAGCACACCAACACCATGGTCATTTAACCAACTTTAGGTGTTTTTGGCAGTGTGGGCAGGTGCCAAGTCCTGCTGTAAAATGAAATTAGCATCTCCATAAAGCTTGTCAGCAGAAGGAAGCAAGAAGTGCTCTAAAATGTCCTGGTAGATGGCTGCGTTGACTGTGGACTTCAGAAAACACAATGGACCAACACCAGCAGATGAAATGGCAGCCCAATTCATCACTGACTGTGGAAACTTCACACTGGGCTTCAAGCAGCTTGGATTCTGTGCCTCTCCAGTCTTCCTCCAGACTCTGGGACTTTGATTTCCAAATGAAATGCAAAATTTACTTTTATCTGAAAAGAGGACTTTGGACCAGTCCAGTTTTTTTTCTCCTTAGCCCAGGTAAGATGCTTCTGACATTGTTTCTGTTTCAGAAGTGGCTTGGTAGCCCTTTTCCTGAAGACGTCTGAGCGTGGTGACTCTTGATCACTGACTCCAGCTTCAGTCCACTCCTTGTGAAGCTCTCCCAAGTGTTTGAATCAGCTTGTTTGACAGTATTCTCAAGCTTGTGGTCATCCCTGTTGCTCGTACACCTTTTCCTACCCCATTTCTTCCTTCCAGTCAACTTTTCACTTAATATGCTTTGATACAGCACTCTGTGAACAGCCAACCGTTCAGTAATGACCTTCTGTGACTTACCCTCTTTGTGGAGGGTGTCAATGATTGTCTTCTGGACAACTGTCAGATCAGCAGTCTTCCCCATGATTGTATAGGCTATTGTGTAACCATTTTGAAGGTTCAGGAAACCTTTGCAGGTGTTTTGAGTTGATTAGCTGACTGGCATGTCACCATATTCTAATTTGTTGAGATAGTAAATTGGTGGGTTTTGTTAAATGTGAGCCAAAATCATCACAATTAAAAGAACCAAAGACTTAAACTACTTCAGTCTGTGTGCATTGAATTTATTTAATACACAAGTTTCACAATTTGAGTTGAGTTAGTGAAATAAATGAACTTTTCCACGACATTCTAATTCATTGAGATGCACCTGTACAGTCATGGCCAAAAATATCAGCACCCTTGGTAAATATGATCAAAGGCGGCTGTGAAAATTAATCTGCATTGTTAATCCTTTTGATCTTTTATTTAAAAAAAAAAAATCACAAAAATCTAACCTTTCATTGGATAATAAGAATTTAAAATGAGGGGAAATATCATTATGAAATAAATGTTTTTCTCTAATACACATTGGCCACAATTAACGGCACCCTTTTATTCAATACTTTTTGAAACCTCCATTTGCCAGTTTAACAGCTCTAAATTTTCTCCTATAATGCCTGATGAGGTTAGAGAACACCTGACAAGAGATCAGAGACCATTTCTTCATCCAGAATCACTCCAGACCCTTTAGATTCCCAGCTCCATGTTGGTGCTGCTTCTCTTCAGTTCACCCCACTCATTTTCTATAGAGTTCAGGTCAGAGGACTGGAATGGCCATATAGCAGAAGCTTGGTTTTGTACTCAGTGACTCATTTTTGTGTTGTTTTTGAGGTTTGTGTTTGGATTATTGTACGGGTGGAAGATCCAAACATGGCCCATTATAAGATTTCTACTAGAGTCAGTCACTTATTGATTTTTTATCTGTTGGTATTTGATAGAATCCATGATGCCATGTGTCTAAACAAGATGTCCAGGACCTCCAGCAGAAATATAGGCCCACAACATCAAAAATACAGCAGTATATTTCATTGTACACATGGGGTACTTTTTATCCCTGTGTTCACCAAACCCATCTTGAGTGTTTGCTGCTAAAAAGCTAATTTTTTAGTTTCATCTGACCATAGAAGCCAGTCCCATTTGAAGTTTCAGTCGTGTCTGATAACTGAATATGATGGAGTTTGTTTTTGTATGAGCTAGGAGAATTTCTCTTGAAACCCTCCCAAACAACATGTGGTGACGTAGGTGCTGTTTGACAATTTTTTTTAAGGTTTTCTGACCCCGAGACTCAACTATTTTCTGCAATTCCCCAGCTGTGGTCCTTGGAGAGTATTTAGCCACTCAAACTCTCCTCCTCACCGTGCATTAGGACGATATAGACACACGTCCTCTTCCAGGCAGTTTCGTAACATTTTATGTTGATTGGAAATTCTTAATTATTGCCCTGATGGTGGAAATGGGAATTTTCACTGCTCTAGCTCTTTTCTTGAAGCCACTTCACTAATTTGTGAAGCTCAATTATCTTTTGCTGCACATCAAAAATATATTATTTGGTTTTTCTCATTGTGATGGATGATTAAGGGAATTTGGGCTTTGTTTTCCCTCCTATTTATATTTCTGTGAAACAGGAAGCCATGACTGGATAATTTCATGTTCATAATCACCCTGGAGTGCTCAAAATTGTGAATAAGAACAGGAATATACCTCAGATATATTTTACTCAGAAGAATTTCTAGGGGTACCAATAATTGTGTCCACTCTTTATTAGAGAAAAACATTTATTTCATAATGATATTTCCCCCCATTTTAAATTCTTATTATCCAATGAAAGGTTAGATTTTTGTGAATTTTTTAAATAAAAGATCAAAAGGATTAACAATGCAGATTAATTTTCACAGCCTTCTTTGATCATATTTACCAAGGGTGCCGATATTTTTGGCCATGACTGTATATGTCCGGCCCCTGGTTTTATTCACAGCTTTCAGCATGGCCCCTACTGAGTTTGGATTTGACACCCCTGCCGTACACCATATTGACAAAGCAAAAACAGAATTGTCACAACTTCGTAAATTTATAAAAATAATAAACTGAAATAAGTACATTGCATAAGTATCCATACCCTTAACTAAATATATAGCTGAAGCACCTTTACAGCCTCAAGCCTTTTTTGTTTGATGCGACAAGCTTTGCTCATCAGCATTTGGCAATTATCTGCTATTTTTCACCTCACCACTTCACCTCTCAAGCTCTGTCAGGTTGGATGGGGGCAGATGCACATTTTCAGGTTTGTCCAGAAATATTTGATTGGGTTCAAGCTCAGGCTGTGGCTGGGCCACTCAAGGACATTCACAAAGTTGCCTATAAGCCACTCTTGCTGTGCGTTTAGGTCCATTGTCCTGTTGGAAGGTGAACCTTCTGCCCAGTCTGAGGTTCTGAATGCTCTGGACTGGGTTTTCATTAAGGCTATCTCAATATTTTGGTACACTGAGCTTTTCTTCTACTCTGACGAGTCCCTCAGTCCCTGCCGCTGAAAGACAGCCCCACAGCATGAGGCTACTACCAGCACACTTTACTTTTGGAATGGTCCTCTGCAGGTGATAAGCAACGCCTGGTTTGCTTCAAACATGATGCTTAGAATTGAGGTTCATCAGACCAGAGAATCTTGTTTCTCACAGTCTGAGGGTCCTTTAGGTGCTTTTTTGCAAATTCTAAGTGTGTTTTCATGTGTCTACACTGAAGAGAGGATTGAGTCTTGCCACACAACCATAAAGCACAGATTGGTGGAGTGTTGCGGTGATGTTTGTCCTTCTGTAGGTTTCTCCTGTCTCCACATATGATCATGGAGCTCAACTAGAGTGACCATCAGGTTCTTGGTCACCACACCAACCAAAGCCCTTCTCTATCAATTGGTCAGTTTGGCCAGGAGACCAGCTCTAGGAAGAACCCTGGTTGTTTCAAATGTCTTCCATTAAGGGTAACAGAGACTACATGCTTCTGTGAACATTCAGTGAAGCAGAATTTTTTTCTCAACTCTTCCCCAGATGTGTGGTTTGACGCAAGCCTGTTTCTGAGCTTTACAGGCAGTTCTTTGGACCTCAGGGCTTGGTTTTTGCCAATTACCATATCAGCTGTTAGACCTTTTATTAAGACATGTGTGCCTTTCCAAATCATACCCATTCAATTGAATTTGCCACAGGTTAACTCCACTCAAAGTGTAGTAACATCTACAAGCAATATGAATGCTCCTGAGCTAAATTCCAACTGTCCCAGATAAGGGTATGAATACTTACGCAATGGAATCATTTGCGAAGATGTTAAAAACCTGTTTTTTGCTTTACCATTATGGTGTATGGAGTATAGATTGATGTGGAAAAATAGTCATTTAAAAGCAGTTTAACATAAGGCAGCAACATAACAAAACGTGAAAAAAATGAAGCGGTATAAATACTTTCGCAAGGCACTGTAAGTGAATTTGTTTCTCATGATTTTAAAGCTTTCATCTAAATGCTTGAAAGTAGTTTTGTAGACAAATGTAAATTGTGCCTACTGTACATTTCTTTACAAAACAAAAATTTTTATTTAAACATTTTATGGATGAGTTGCACCAGATAGTGGTGGAAAAACAGCCAACAATTGTCCAGCATACAAATAAATATTTATCTTTTTAAATAGATAAATCGATGTATTTATATATTTAAAAAAAAATGTATTTTTATTTGTTTATTTAAAATAATAATACAAAAAAAAAAAAAAAAAAATGAATAGGTGTCCAAACGTTTGACTGGCAGTGTGCATTAAGGGGAAAAAAAAAAAAAAAATTTGTTTTTTCTGATTTTACTGTATTTGAAACTTCACAAACATGTCCGAAGAACACAGAAGTATCAACATCCACATGTATTAAAGTGCTGAAATGAGTGTGAGATCAAATATATATAAATGAAAATACAGGAGAGTGAGTTGAGGTACCTGAGGAGGAAAATAGCCTCTCTGGCGTCAATGTCCAGCGCAAACTTTGGTCTAAACTCTATCACGTTATCTATGATACAAAAACATCACAAAGAAAAGATCTGAGAAAGGAATCATGAAATTAACATGCTCCTAAAATAAATAAAGAAGGCTATTTACACCTATGTAAAATCTAGAAAAACATTGGCATTCTTTGGTATAACTATTGTCTACTTGTTAACACTGTTTACACAAGTTTAAAGACATATTTTTGTTGTTTTTGTTTTTTTTTTAAAATGTAGTTCTACTGTTCTAAATGAAGCCCTTTTTAACAGATTAAGTTTTAACATGATGTACAGTACACAAGTGTTTCAGTTGATTCACAGTTACATAAGCTCACTCTTCTGTCATATATTCTCCTCTGACAATATACAATGGAGGTATTAACCAGCAGCAATCTAATCCTTGAGTGTACGGATGTGTGCTCGTGATTTAATACTGAACATAAATATCATTTGTACAGCAAGGCAAACTGAACATGAGTATACAGGCTCACACATGTGTACGTGCTTGGTGACCACACATGCACAGAGCAAAAGCACAAAATCCACAGGCCCTTTTGAGGGCACACGGAGTGTAGCAGTAGGCATGACGTGCTGACTCTCATGTCTGCTGCATTACCTAATGTGAAAGACTTGCTGAGGTTTGAGCTGGCTGGGTCAGCAGGTGCTGTCTGGGCTTCTTCGGCCATAAGAGAAGACACAGGGGCCAAATGCAGGCTGAAAAAAAAAAAAAAAAAAAAAAAACCCACACACAATCAATTCAAGAAGACACTAGACACAATCATAGTAAACAGTGCATCCTGATATAAATACATGGGTCACATATCACCCCCAAAATTAAAAGAAAATAAATAAACACTTATTTTGCATAAAAAAATATAGCAAATGTAAAATATATTTATTTATTTTTAATTTATTTTATTTTATTAAAAAAATACATATTATTTACAAAATACTCATATGACGGTAAGCTGACTTTTCAGCAATTATGTCTTTATTGTGCCACATGATCGTTCAGAAAACTTTCTAATATGCTGATTTGCTGCTCAAGTGTTGTTTTTGTTTTTTTTAAGGATTCTATGATAAATCAAAAAAAAAAAAAAACAGCATTTACTTATTTATTTATACTATTTATATATTTTTGTAAAAGTAACTCTTTACTGTCACTGTTATGATCAATTTAATGTGCCCTTATTTGGGGCAAGATTTACTAACAGCTTGCGCCAGCACAAACCGTCTTTTGGCGTTAAAACAGTACTGTCAGGATTTACTAAAGACGCGCAGTGAAGAATTAGCGCTGAAAAGACGTGGACACAGTTATTTTTGCGCCTGACCTTATTGAATATGCATTTGTAGGAGTTTCACTTTCAGACGCAAAATTTATGGGAGGTGAGTATTAAAATTAATCATGCGACGCGATTTACTTATGTTTGCGCTCGTCAAATTACTGATGTTTGCGCCATTATTTAAAGGGATAGTTCACCCAAAAATGAAAATTTGATGTTTATCTGCTTACCCCCAGGGCATCCAAGATGTAGGTGACTTTATTTCTTCAGTAGAACATAAACGAAGATTTTTAACTAAAACCATTGCAGTCTGTTAGTCCTATAATGCAAGTCGATGGGCACACAATCTTTGAGAGAAAAAAAAAAATATATGCACACACAAATCCAAAATTAAACCTTGCGGCTCGTGACGATACATTGAGGTCTAAAGACACGAAATGATCGGTTTGTGCGAGAAACTGAACAGTATTTATATCATTTTTTACCTCTGATAAACCTCAATGTCCAACTGTCCAACTGTCACAACATCCGCCGCGTGACGCATCAACCTGCTCTGGCACATAGATAGATAGATATAGATAGAGATATATATATATACATATATATATATATATATATACACACACACACACACACACACACACACATAGATGCCTCATTAGTGACGGTTTCTATGGGCCGCAATATGTTAGGATCTACGTATATATCTATGTATGTATATATATATATATATATATATATATATATATATATATATATCTATGTTCCAGAGCCATTGACGTGTCACACGCCGGATGTTGTGGATGAGCTCAGGATGGTTGGACATTGCCTGTATCAGAGGTAAAAAATTATATAAATACTGTTCAGTTTCTCGCACAAACCGATCGTTTCGTGTCTTCAATGTATCGTCACAAGCCGCAAGGTTTAATTTGAATTTGTGTGTGCATGTTTTTTTTTCTCTCAAAGATTGTGTGCCCATTGACTGGCATTATATGACTGACAGACTACAACGGTTTGAGTTAAAAATCTTCGTTTGTGTTCTACTGAAGAAACAAAGTCACCTACATCTTGGATGCCCTGGGGGTAAGCAGATAAACATCAAATTTTCATTTTTGGGTGAACTATCCCTTTAATGACCAAAAGCATGTCTTAAAGCAGGTGCTAATTTGCACTGCTCTCGGTAGATTGAACTGGTCATTATGGAAATGATCCGGCTGTGTCAGTGTTCTTTAATGTGTGTATTGTCAGTAAATCAAATGCAGAATTTTCCCCTCCCATGGGTGCTTTTATGGAATTGCGTTCTAACGCTAATTTGCCCTATTTAGTAAATTTGGCCCATAATGTCTTGTTCCGTACTGAACAGGAACAAGACAATGTAATGATCACAATCCTTCCAAAATGAAAATCTTCCACATTCTTTAAATATGAAGACTCCTGGTCAAATAACAACGCTCTTTGTTTTGGCCCACTCACAGCAGCTGACACCAGAACACAATCACAGCCCAACGTCAGCATCACTCCACACTTACAGACTTCATCAGATCTGCTGGAGCTTATCAGTGTACTATATTCAACCAATCTGCTTTGTTTTAAAACATATACATACACAAATTGATGTCATCATTTCCTGACCTACATTTAAACATAAGCAATAACTTCTGCCTCATCATAGTTAATAGCAATAAAATAACAAACATATGTGAATAACTGTCCTAGAGTCATAAAACAAACAACTCCAGAACAAATGAAACAGATACGATCTGTTCCCAGTAGAGGAAGCGCCAATACCACCGAGAAAGCTTTTTTATAACCTGCATTTATTGTGTTTTCTAGGGTGGGACAAAGGCTTATTGTGTAAGGCATTGTGCTGAACACACAGGCAGTGTATGAAGTGTGCCATAGGGCTGTTTGCCCACTCACTGCATCAATACTAGACTGAGAACGTCTGTGCACAAGATCATCTATACTGCCCTACAAAGGCAAAGTGCAGTAACTACGCAAACGCTGAAACTGAGAAAAATGCCTTTAAAGTTTTTACATCAGCCAGTCAAACATGTTGTGGGTACATTAGTGGCAATGCATTCATTTAAAGCTTTCTTAGGATGAATTTTTTTATAGATAAAAACCATGACCACTGAAGTGACCTTTGACCACCAAAATGCAGATACTGCACTCTGCCTTTGGATGACCTTACACAACTAAAACACTATTGCAAAAGCAAAGTGCAGTATCTACAAGACTAAATGTGTTCATCCAGCTTTCTTGTTGTTTCTTATTACGTTGATTGTTTTTAATAACTTTAATAGTTTTATTGATTTTTGCATGTTGTGAATGTTAAAATTGCTCAGTAGTAAGCCTCAAGATCGTCTTTTCGCAATGCTCCTTTCACCACAAAGTGTTTTTCTCATTTTATTTAAAAAGTCATTCATTGCAGACCAAGTAGTTAAAACAGTAGTTAAAAATTCACACAATTTAAGCTTTGCCTAACAATATAACTAGGGATGCCATAAAAGGAAAATAAGGGATAATTGTGATTCTTTATAGAAAAATAAGGGACAGAATAAGGGAAGATCAAAATATTTGTACTGTACCACATCCTGTACATCATTTCCATGTCTAAGTTTAAGTATATGTATATAAGGTGTATAAGAAAAGGTTCTCAGAGGGGAAAAAAAAACAACTATTTTTTTTGCTTAACGTACGTACAATTATTCTAAAATGAATTGTAATGTACTAAAAAAATGTCACACACATTACACACAAACCACTGACCAGTGAAATAGTGAAAGAAGTCATCCCTCAGGTAGATTGCATGTTTTCTTGCCTAGCTGGATGTTGTGCTCATGATAATCATGTTGTTTGCATTCACCCAAACTGATTTGCCGAAATTAAAACACGGACGGTGAAGGGAATTGCAGTCAGCGGGAGTCCCGCTCGCTGTGAACCGGGAGCGACCAGGCGGCAGAGGATTCCGCTTGATCTTAAAGCCTTCCTCGAACGGCTATGTTAACAAATGAAACGGTGATTTGTGCAAAACGAATGATTACTTATCAATTAAGAATTTGTTATTTGCATTGTTTGGTAGTCATATCATATGGCGTATGCTTGTGAATAGGGGACAAACTGCGTTCCGTATAACTTTCATACAGAACGGTTCTTTGATGAATTAGCCTATATAAATTTACCGGAGCCAGCTAACTTTTGAAGGAATAACCCCTACAATTGGATTAGCTACTAAAATTGGATAAGCTGCCTGAAATGTGGAGAGATGTCCGAATCAACAAACATCAACATGATTATAAATCAGATTATCATTACGTTTTCAGATTGGATATGGAGCAGTGCAGGTAGGCTGTTTAATTTGCTAGCGGCTGGCTAGTTAATGTTAACTGATTATAAAGCTGTCATTTGCCTTGCTAGGAGTTAATATTTTGCTATCTTCCTCACCCGTCTTTGGATATTTGCGTTTTGATGCGAGTTCAACCATCATTTGGCCACGGGATGCTAAGGCAGACCGCGCAGTATCTGCGGTGTCAAACGGGAAAACAAAGCCAGAACGCAGTAACTTCACTTACTGCGGTTTGCCTTGGTATTAGCTTGGATTTTGTAGTTACTGCAATTTTGACACCCTTGTTTCTCTGAAACGGGACAAAATAGAACCTCTTAGAGGCCCATTTTAGGACTTAACTCAATTTTGACCAGATGTGTAGTTACTGCGCTTTGCCTTTGGACGGCAGTATAGAGATATATACAAACACCAGACTCTTCAAGGGCTTTTGGCATGGGCCACAAGGTCAGGAGCACCAAAACTAATATTTGGATGTTTGTCAAATATACCTGGATATGAGTGAGACATCATCCTGCACTTTTCCCATAGCCTCTGAAAATGCTTCCCTCCAGAACGGGTGAGATAATAAAGGGTCCCAGCTTAACCTACAGATGACAGTAATATAGTAGATTCACAGATGAAGCTACAGTGCTAATGTAATGTGGCAGGTTCAATGGTGTGGAAGTAATGAATGCTTTTATTAGGGCTGCACAATTACGACAAAAATCATAATTGTCAAATATTCCCTTAAAATTGTAATTGCGATTATTAAGTACAATTATCACAATTTATACTGAATGATGTTTATACCATTGTTTGAAGCAACTGCATGCCATATTTTTACATGAACATAAACAAGCTGAAAACACTCTAACTGAAAAATCTTTATTGCTTTTCTATAGTATTAAACCTCAAATGTCAATTATACATTGGATTGGTTTATTCTTTGAATAAAAAAAGCAAAACTATGAATGGTATTATAATGTTATACTAAAACGAAAATTAAAACAATGGAAAAACACTTAAGAAAAAAAACATCTTAAGCACGCAGAATAACATAAGTGGACTTTGAATGATTACATAATTGTGGCATCTGTAATTGTAATTGCGATTAGAAAAATCGATTAATTGTGCAGCCTTAGCTTTTATTGCAGGTCACTTCATTCATGGTCTCTGAGCAAAAGTCTGAGACTATGAATTGCATAATTTATTTGAAATTAAAGAGCTGAAAAGATTATTTGGTGTCTGTCAATCTCATATTCATAAATAATGAGCAAAGTGATTATCATTCGGAAAGAGAAATAACAGCCTCCTGACTACAATCAAGAAAAATGATTGGACTAACACTTCCTTAACACTAAGAAGAGACTGAGTAAAATAAATGTTTTACCTTTTCACAGGGTCTTTCTGAAGTAAACCCATTACTAGGCTCTCAAACTCCGGACTGGGCTGTGAGAAAGCAGGTTCTTAAAAAGAATATAATATGTCATTAATTGTTTAATAAAAGGAACACTTAAAACAGTACAATATCTTTAAGTTGAGGTGTCAAACCTTTTTGTCTTAGGGGTGGAGGATCTTCATTTAAAATGAGATCAACTAGACCAGTTATACTCTCGGAGACGAAGGGTGGTTTTCCTATGAAAACAAAAAATAAAAAAATAAAAATGAATCTGACCACAAAGCATTTTGCTAAAACAAAAGCTGTGGATTAAGATGAAATGTGTAACCTGTGAACATCTCATATAGGATGCAGCCTAATGCCCACAGGTCACTGCAGACACTGCTGTCTGCTCCTCTCAACACCTCAGGAGCACAATACACAGGAGAACCTGCCAAAGCAACATCTTATGACAATTCATACAAGTGCAGACATTACAGCCTATTGGTCTGTAAACTTAAAAGATGATCTGGATCATATTAGATAGATTAATGATAGAAAGTAATAAATCTTGCTAACCTTTAATTCTGTTCTTGATGTTTCGTGGAGAGATAATGTTCTCTTTGCTGTCTCCAGCTCCTGCCTCCTCTGCCATCACAAGAGAGAAGAACTCCTCCAGACTTTCTCCTTGAGCTTTGGCCAGGCAGAAATTAGAGTACTTCAGAGTTCCCGGTCCATCCAACAAAATCTGTGTGAATACACAGTGACATTAGCTGAGCTAAGGCAAAAATAAGAAGACTAGGAGCATATAAACCGAACCTTGTCCTCACATGTGATTTAGTGTTTGTTTAAATAACAATTAGTAGTTATTTTATATATATATATATATATATATATATATATATATATATATATATATATATATATATATATATATATATTGTAGAAAAACAAACATAAGAAAACCAAACAAAACTTAAAAACAAACATTTTGATAAATGACAGGGCAAATGAAAATAGAAAGATGGCAAAGTGGTGCATACTAAAGGACTAAAGCATAGAACAGCCTAAAAATGTGGTATCATGAAGTCTGTGGCTTTAATGGGTAGAAAATAGTCTAAAGCATAAAACAAAAGTTGTCACCATATTTTCTTTACAGTTGAATAAAATGAGTGAATAGGCTTCACAATTTTATTGAATTTTATCCATCAGGAATTGATTGAATTTTTGTTGTTTGCTAATTGCTGGAAATCTAATGGCAACAGGTTGCTGGAGGGGAGGGATTGTTGTCCCATGTCATCAAAGAAGAGAAGTCATTGTGAGAGGGAGAAGAAAGTTATTTTGATTAAAGATTATACACAAAAAAAAAAAAAAAAAAAACAGAAGCAGCTCACTGTTAAACTCTGTTTAGGATGTAATGTGACACTGTACATACACTAGCTCAGGATGAACATATATTACAGTGGATCACCTAACAGGTGTGATACTTATACCTTCGCAGGTGTGAGATCCGAGACAACAATGCCAGAGTCGTGGATGTATTTAAGACCTTTCATCAGGTCAATGGAAAACTCACGCACTACTTCCTCAGACAGGTGCTCATCTTGAGCGATCAGTGCTGCCAGGGATCCACCTAGAAAAAAAAAAATTTATTAATTAATCGCAACAAAGGTAAAGCCAAACAAAATGATCAAAACATAAGCATTAGATTTCAAAACCTACAAAAGCAAAACAGGAGATTAAAATTTGAACTTAGTTCACAGATAAAAATGTATTACAATTTTGGGGATCTCACCAGTGTTAATTTGTATCATTGAAATACTATTAGTTTTTATTAATATTTTAAATTAGTATTTTTTTTTTCTGTTTTCATTTTAATTTAAAGTTTTAGTCTTTTTTTTTCTATTCAAAAAGCCTATATAGTTTTAATTTATTTATTTTGTTTTGTTTCAGTTTTGGTTATTTTAGCACATCATGTTAAGCTAAATTAAAACGAATAATGTTCCCTTAGTTTGTTTTCAATATTTTAGTTTATTCCAGTTAACTTTATTCATTTTACTGCTATAATAACCCTGGATCTCACCTGTGCACATCTCCACCACCAGCCACAGATGGTTGCTGGTCTCATACCATTCAAAAAAAGACACTACATTGTCGTGCTTAATGTCATGAACAAGTCTCACCTGTGGAGATAATGAAGTACAGTGTAAGGCAAACACTTTAAAGTGCATGCAAAACATTGCTCAAAACAACCATCTGATCAAATATTGCATGTACACACATGGTTTGTGAGCTCGGGTCTCTTGGATTTGTCACTGCAGATGATAGCCACGAAATGTATGCTGCCTTTCCTTCTGCCCTTATAAACCACCGATCTGCTACCTCTCCCGATCTCTTCATACAAAATAAAGTTCTCCATCTATGCAGTAACGAAAAGCATGAACATTAAAGCCAAAACAAACATGCCAGTTTTGAAATTCAGTTTTCAGATGCAAAAACAATCACAAACACACCTGAGACTCCGGCAGTCTACAAACACAACTTCCTGACCATAGGAACACCACAACGACTCAATATCACAGACACGCAGCGATTAGCACCACATTTTAAACATTTCACGGTTCTTTTGTAATGTTTTAACAATATATTGGGCTTAAATACAGGGTAACTGTCTTCTGCATGAGTTCCTAACGCGCGGTAACGTTAAACAACTGACAAACGGACACAACATTAGAAGCGAAACCAACTCGCACGAGGGGAAGCCACCTCAGTCATAAAACAAACCGTTTAAAAATACAAATGTTAATTACAGCTGTATACAATTGTATTGTATTTTACATCAAATATGTATTAAAACTGTGTAACAATATAAAATATCCGCATGCCTTTTTCTCATCTGTTTTTAACTTTGAGGTATTTCTACGCCCCTACTATTGGACGGTTCCTCGTTGCTAGGAAACGGAAGAGGACGCATTGTTGCGTTTAGGAAACAGGTTCCACTGAGCATGCGCACTCAGAGCGCCAGCCATTGGTCGAAAACCAGAATCTTATCCTGTTACATACACCTGCTTCTTTATTTTAAATATTTGCATTATTTCTAAAGCTTTTTTTTTTTTTTTGTTAAATGTTTAATGTTATGTAACCATATATATTAAAATTCGCTTTGTAGTTTGAATTACGATATTGAGGAAGGAATTGTGTGTACAATAGACTTAAGTGTTCATTAATGATATTCTGAAGGTTTTTTTTTTTATTTTATTCTTTTGTATTTTATGTTGTAAATTTAGTAACTTTATTTATTATTTATTTATTTATTACTTTATTTTTTATTTAGTAAATTTAGTTTTTTTTTTCTATATTATACCTACTTGTTTTCTTTAAAAAAAAACTTATATCGCTTACATGTTGTTGCTCTTTTGTTGATTTTGATTGCTTCTGTTGTCCTCTTTTGTAAGTCGCTTTGGATAAAAACCAGCCATACCAATAAACTAGCCTGTTTTTAAAACTAAAACTGAATGTCTACTATTTGATCATAAAGAGAGGGAATAAAAAGAAGAGAAACCGTCAAATACGCTGTTTTCAACAGGTGTGAAAGAGTTGCAAAAGCAACAGTGAGGAGAGAGAGAGAGAGAGAGAGAGAGAGAGAGAGAGAGAGAGAGAGTGTGTGTGTGTGTGTGTGTGTGTGTGTGTGTGTGTGTGTGTGTGTGTGTGTGTGTGAGTGTGAGAGAGAGAGAGAGAGAGTGTGTGTCTGGGGCGGAGATCGTGTAGCGCGTGATACCGGCTTTTCGGGTGAGATTCTGGGCATCATAACGTCCTAAGCATTGGGAAGAGCACATCGTCTTTATTCGTCCTTCTTTCGCCCAGAGCTTCGTTGAGGTGAATTACAGATGAACAGAAATACCAAACCGGGCAGGATCGCTGTGCTACTTTTCATACAGCAGGTCTTTTGAAAGAGAGCCGGGGATCACTGGCTTTGTTCTCGGATAATTACGAAATAATGTCAACTACGTCGTAAAAAGTTTATTTTTTTTAGTAGCCTAATTTAATTATTTGGTTTAAAACTAGCTGGTTTGGAAAAATAGTATTGTCTTCAACGACTTTTCAAGTAAACCTGCATCTGATCTGGACTTATTTTGGCTTTAAGGACACCCTTCATCTCATGGTAAGATATCATACAACCTTACAGCCTACACAAACACACACATCGCTTTTGATAAATATGTTTAGCCATTGCAAATGACCAACATTGTGTATGAAGGCTGTCTAATAGCCTACACCTCCTGGCTGTGTCCTAAAATCTAGTGAGCTGCCTAGCTAGACAGCTGACCAGAACTTGCCTAACGATGACCAAACGTGCTGCACGCCTTTATGAAGCCGGCTCATTTAGATTTTTTGACACATCCTTAACTTTAGATGCTGCTTTGTGTAGACTACCTTATTTTATTTTTTCCTATCCTATTACTTGACTTCAAGCCAAACTACAAACTTAAGCAAGCAACTTTTTTAATAAGCTCATACTACAACCCAAGCAGATTATAGAATCAGATTACGTGAAACTAATTTCTTTAATACTTTAAAGATTTGATGGTGAAACTGTGACCATATTTGACCTTTCAAGTAAATGAGTGACAAGAAGCAATACTTGTCCTCCGTTTGTCTATACTTTTAAGTCCAAATTTGCTTTTTGACCTCATCAGAGGGAAAACATGCTCTTATGAAACTAAAATTTGTTTTTCTAGGTAATGTAGTGGAGAAAATGACAGTGATACCCTATACAAGCAGATGGAATAAAGTATCCTATACTATTTTGGTGATGATATCACAAGTCATGTGCCCATCAAGAGGACAGTGTTACTCCTCAAGCAAGAATAAACATGATGAAATAAGAGGTGAATCGTCATGCCATATTGTAGGAATTCCACTGATTTATAATGTTAACAGCTGAATATGTAGTGAATAATTGACAAAAACATAGTGTTCTGGCTGTCATGTCCCATAAAACATCAAGTTAGTTTCACAGATGGATGTATCCCAAAGATCTCAGATCAGATTTAATCTGTCACACATGTACTCAATTTAAGAATATCATTGCTTATGCTCTGTGCCTGTACACTGTGTTGTATTGAGGTTCATGTAGAAAGCTGAAGTGAAACAGAAAGTGCATGATTTCTAATCCTATCACAGATTACATTCTTGACTAATTTCTTCATATTGCATAATAGCATCATATGCACAAAAATAAGAATGTCTCACTTTTGTTTCATATTTGTATGAATCGCAGGCAGCTGGGTCCTCCCTAGAGACCAAGAAAGCATGTAAAAGAAAACATATGAGTGCACGCTTTCCTCCAGGGTTATTTGTTTCTGCATGTGTGGTTTGCTTTCGTGAGCACGTGTGCTTGAGTTCATGCTGTAACAACCGAGATAGTTTATTACGCTCCGTCATATGTCCTCTCTCATAAAGGTCAAGCTCTCTGCTTGGCTTTCTGAAAACTCACGCTTGATAATATTAGACTAACAAAAAGTGCCTTGATCTTTCTACCTTTTTCTGTATTCCTGGTATTGGAATGGTTTCTTTGTGCTTGTCTTTATTTTATTTATTTATTTATTTATTTTTTAATGATGCTGGTATTGCTTTGATATTTTTTAAGTAGGCTACTTTGAGTGACATTTTGAGTACATTTGTAATGCACCAATTTTCAAATTCTAGTGATTCATTGGTCAATAAATACTTTGTTTTGACCAATAACATATAAATGTTAAATATTACAATTTTGTGCTCTTTGGTATAAATCTGTTTAAAAATGATACACAAAAAAGTCATCACAACAATGTGAAAAATGTATATTAATTTTGAAATTTGCTAAAGATTACATTTAAAAGTGTTATTAAATATATGTTTTAAAGATTACCTTTAAGTGAGCGTTAAATATGTAAATATAGGGTAAATGCATGCAATTAAATATTCAATATTTGCCGATAACTGATAAATAAAAATAAAAAATGTAATATCGCCTGATCTGTATATCAATATCATATGTAAATGACATTATGATCCATGGCAGGTATCAAAGTACCATGTTAAGGCAACAGTACTGTTTGTAAGGGTTGTTTATTTATTTTTACCCATTTGTTTGCCCTTTTGCAGTCACATCAAATACATCAAGTAAATGCATTTTTGATTTCTTGTCTATGATTCTTGTATTAAGAGGCATTATAGAATTATCCATAACCTGTTTGGTAGATAGACATCTACATTTTTAATAATGAGCTGCTTTTTAATAATATAAGCAATGTGAATGATAGCCTAGGTAATGCTCCTGTCTGCTTGGAGAGCATTGAGAGGTGAAAGGCCACAGCCTTTAAATGCACTCAATTGATTTTTCTTAAAGAGTTTATCTGGATGCTCATTGTTTTCTTGATTGCAGTCTCATGAAGGGCACATGTTACCTCTGAAGAAACTCTGCTCTTTCTTTTGCTCGTTATTGTGAATCTCAGTCTAAAGAGAACTGAGCCTCCTGAGTCACTCAGTGTGCGCTTAGAAAAAAGAAAAAAAAAAAAACTTGCTATGTGTACTGCGTTAGGCTAAACGAGACTTGTCATATCGCTTGCATGTTGTTGCTCTTTTGTTGGTTTTGATTGCTTCTATTGTCCTCTTTTGTAAGTCGCTTTGGATAAAAGCACCTGCTAAATAACTAAATGTAGATGTGTGTGTATATATATATATATATATCTCATCCTAGTTTTGTGTCTGCATTTGCGTTTTTTTTTTTTTTTCGTTTTTTTTTAGGCAGTCTTCCTCATCACATTATTTTATTTTAAAATTGTTACGTTTCTCTTATAGGGTCTTTGGATTTCTAAAATGTTATGACACATTTTGGAAATCTAATCAGTAATTCTGGGTAATTGATCTATAGTCAACACTTATCTTTCTATATTTCCTTTAATCACGCAAGATTAAACTAAAGAAAGTTTACAAACAGAGGGACATTAACAGATGATAATAGACCCATTAGATATTTGAGACTGTAGAGATACATGCTGAATAAATCAGGAATTTGTTTAGTCAAGTATCCAACTGAGGTCCCTTACAGTAGTCTTCTAGCAACCGTAATCCAATCGGAATATTTATATATTTTTTCTGTAATAACGCGAGGCCTCCTCATGTTTGCGTTGTCTGTCGTGTTATCAATGAAGGTAATAAGCCCAGATCTGTGTTAAACAGACTGGAGGAGCTGCTGTTTCTACTGTATCTAATGAGCTTTATTCATGTTTTCCAAAGATCCTGCTTCGCTGTGGATTCTTTCCCAATCACAAAAACCCGACCAAAAAAATTACCTAACACAGGGTTCACGCCATACTCTCTCTCTTTCTGAGCAGTTGGGAAATACAAGGCTTGAGTGGAAGCCAACAAAGACTTGAGGAGGAGAGTTGAATTTTGCAAATATTTTCCACATCATTTGCTTGTTGAACCAGCATGCTTGGGAAATTGAGTGGCAAAATGACAAGTTAAGGAGGGGAATTATTGTGATGGAGGTTAATAAGCTACAGTGAGCCTTATCTATTTGTCTTAAAGAGTGCTCCTTTGTGTCAAGTGAGAGGGTTTGGAGGGGGTAGGGCTTTAACCCCTGCCTTGTGGCCTCCCGCATGGCCCCTTCCCAGAAATATAATAGGAGGAGACTGCTTGTCCGAGACAGAGTTTGAGTACTGAGGTTAGGCTCTCTCTCACTTGTTAAACTTTGTTAGAGCATTAAAGCTTTTATAGTATTATGGATAAAGGAACAGTTGATTCTGCTGTGAACTGAGTAGTCACTTTATTAATAGTTTATGGACATCTTTCTGCACATTGCTGGTGGATAATGTGTTGAAAGGTCACATGATATTCCTGAAACACACTTTTAGTCTGTTTGTTGGGCAGATTATTGATTCCTGCTTGAGTTTCAGTTAAATTGATGAAAATTGAATATTGTTGTTATACGATAAATCTCATAAACCAATCAAGAACATGTCCATGGTATTAATAATATAGGTTTTAAAAAGAAAAAGAAGCACCTCTTATCAAATCATTACTGTAGTAAAATAACTGTAACATTACTGTAATGTATAAAAAATATATATTTAAAATGCCATCCATTTATAGGCCATGGTTGTAATTGCAATAATTGGTTTATTTTATCAAGTTAGTTTTATTTAATTTATTAATAAAAGGAAATATTTGTGTCCAGACAAGACGATTTTTATTACTGTACATTACTATATGAAAAAAAATGTCACAAAGCAAAATGTCTTGATAATACTAAAAACTGGTGTCATTTTATTCATGCAATATATTTTTAAATAATTTAATTTATTTTTTAAAGTTTTTATTTTTAACTTTTAGGTTATTTAAATATTTAATCAAATTATTTATAAACTTAATTTGTAAATAAAAAGAAAATCATTGGGCCAAGACAGGATGATTTACAGTATGTGTCATTTTTTAATTTTAGGGTGAAATTTGGTCTTTTTTTTATTATTATTATTATTTTTTTTTTTTTTTGTAATTTTAAAAGTAAATTGTCTCTGTGGGAATCACTCGAAGTTGCTAGGTTGAAAAAACAATTATTAATTTTTCATTATTACATTTGTTTGTGTGTTTTGTTTTTTTATAATAATAATAGATTAGTGAATTATTATCTATGCTTTTAAAAACATTGTGTTGCAGGCAAAATTAGAGGTTGTTTTGTAGTCAAAATATTCCTTAATCCAACATATGTTTAGACATCAGACATAAGTCTCCTGGGAATGTTTTCTGAATTGGGATCAGAGTGTCCAGCAGGACATCATTAACATCTAAAATGATAAAGTCTGAAACCTGGGAGTCTTTATTTTTGTTATAAAAACAACCTATCCAACAATGTTTTAAAGGAAACAGTGAGCAGTTATGGAGGAGATCATGCGGTCTTCTTGTTGTCATGGGAACTAAAATTCATACTTATCACACATGCATGTGGCGTTGTTTCTGATCTGTGATTCTGTTGAGTCAGCAGGTGTTTTGTTTTGAGTATACACAATTCTTTGATGTGTTTTTCATTTGCCTGCATCTGATCTTAATAGCTTGGCTTTAAAGACCGGCGAGAGGTTAAAAGCATCACATAACCCCTTTAGAACATGAGACGGGTCTGGGCCGCAGGGTGTGGAAGAATGGTGTTGAATGGAGACCGAACCATTGAGCCACCTCAAGGGAGCTGTGGTGACTATAATCCATTACTCACACATTGACTGAATATAGAGGAAAGATGCCAAAAAATTTCTAATAGAAATGCTGGTATTCAATAGATAAACTAAAAAACTGATTTGACGTAAAGTGCATCACAAAAATGTGGGACATATTGCAATCTGTCAGACTTAGATGAGAACAAAATGCATTATTTATTTTTATTTTTGTCTCTTACTGTGTAATCATGTTTAGATGAAATCATAGTCTGTGTTCTCAATCTAAATGTGTCAGGTTTAAGGTCAGTGTGCTAAGAGTTATCACAGCTGGATATGTTTTGTTTGGATTATAATCAGAATGTATTTGTTTTTACATAGAATTGGAATACTGACTATCTTTTGTCACATGTCTTTACTGTCACTTTTGATCTGTCACATTTAGTACTGCCCTTCGGAAGCTACCATTAAAACATCACGCAAGTTTCAAAGTGTAAAAACATTCTCCTCATTATAAATTCTCCAAAAACATCTCATTTGGATATTGTGGGATTTGTGATATCACATATAAATACATTTGCATATGACTGCCTCTAGAGCAAGACTTCAACAAATAGTAATACATTCTCGCACTATAGACCCCGCCCACTGTTCAGTTTCTTATTGGCTGACATTTGCCTACACCGTATGCGAACGTTGTGAAAACAAATAGAACCTGTTTTAATCGCTCTCTACACTAGGTACAGTATGCAGATGCCGTTAATTTGTTGTTGTACTCCAAACACTTTTATCTGTCGACAACAGGATAAATGGAAGAGTAAAAGAACACATCCTGGTTAAACCGCTAATTAGCATCTCAGTACAGGCTTCAGAAGAATCCCAGAGTCAGGAACAAGCGAACGGTTTATTTTTAATGGTGTCCCAGACTGTGTTGGAGGATTATGTATTTGTTCAGAGCATTTGACTGCAGACTGTTTTGTAAACGAGGCGCAGTGTCAATTTTTTGTCGAATGAGAAAGCAGCCAATTGCATTGGCTCTGATAGCAGCTATGTCTCAAACCAGAAGTAATAATTTTATAATGCTCTATCTGTAAAAAATTTTTTTTATACGAATAACTTTTTCAAAACACTTACTTGCGTACAATAGCGAGGCAGCGTTGATACTATTTCCTATGCAATGATGTTAGCCCATCAAAACAGCCATAGGGCCAGATTTACTAACAGCTTGCGCCAACGCAAACCGTCGTTTGCCGTTAAAATAGTAGTGTCAGGATTTACTAAAGATGCGCAGTGAATAATTAGCGCTGAAAAGGCATGGACACAGCTATTTTTGCGCCTGACCTTATTGAATATACATTTG
Source organism: Spinibarbus caldwelli (assembly GCA_039654775.1). Lineage (NCBI taxonomy): Eukaryota > Metazoa > Chordata > Actinopteri > Cypriniformes > Cyprinidae > Spinibarbus > Spinibarbus caldwelli. Next base: position 10,521,166 of record CM077227.1, on the reverse strand, counting down.
TAGGAGTTTCCCTTTCAGACGCAAAATTTATGGGAGGAGAGTATTAAAATGAATCACGCAACACGATTTACTAACATTTGTGCTTGTCAAATTACTGGTATTTGCGCCATTATTTAACACCCCAAAAAAGCATGTCTTAAAGTAGACGGTAATTTGCGCTGCTCTTGGTAGATTGCGCTGATCATTATGGAAATGATCTGGCTGCGTCTGTGTTCTTTAATGTGCACATTATCAGTAAATTACACACAGATTTTTCCCCTCCCATCAGCGCTTTTATGAAATTGCACTCTAACACTAATTTGCCCTGTTTAGTAAATCTCGCCCATTTACTGACAAGCCTTAATGAAGCCATCCCTTAAAAACATAATTTTAGACAGAGAGTCAGAATGAGGGTTGAAAATAATCGCTTTTCCATATATGTATTTGTTTTTTTGTTTTGTTTGTTTTTTTGTTTTTTTTCATGCAGAAGACTGTATTAACATTATCAATGAACTCAAAGGAACATATTAAACCAATAAAAAAAAAAAAATCCATGGCATGACCTTTTACGGTGTATTCACACAGGGCATCGGCATTAACGCTTCTCGTTTACTTTAAATGGGTGACGTCATGCGTTGCCGAACTGAATTGTGGGTCCGCCGTGTCACTGGCGTTGCTTGTGGCAGAAGTTGAAAAATTTTCAACTTTTCGAGCAACAACGCAGGCGACAGCCAATCAGATCACCTTCATGCAAATTCCTTAGTGCAGACGCTAGGCAATTGCATTCATGCAACAACAGAAAAGTAATTTGATTGGCTGTCGTCAGCACAAAGCCTCCATCAAGCGTCAATGCTGACGCCCCATGTGAATGCACTGTTAAGACAAACACATTATAGGAAATGTGCTCTTTCAGCAAGGGGTGTCTCTGTTAATGTACAACATTGTGCATTGTGAACATTCAACTACATAGTCCAGCATACAGGAAGTCCACTCCACTGTAGTGCTGTGTTTTATTCTATTCCCATGCTGTTCTACAGCAGGAGCTGCTCTAAATGGTGTAATCACCAGAACCACAGGGTGGTTCAGGCCATTGTTTAGTACAAAATACAACAGCAAATCTGATTAAGACATTTAGGGAGGTGCAGTGAAGGATCATTCCTCATTATTTATGACTAAATAGAAAACAATTCTGAAGTTTCCAAACCCTACATTTACAGCATCGGTATTAAAGTAGATTTTCTTTTTGGTAGTATTATAGTGGCAGTAGTTTGCACAAAGGCTTTGAGCACCAATGCTTGCCCATGGCAGTTGATTTATTATGATGTAATGTCAGTCCATTCAGAGTTTCTTGGATTCATGTGCGATTCTTTGAAATCATTGCCGTCAGCATGATTAGGCAATGCCTCTTTGTAAAAGTGTAATCGCTTGAAGACAGACATTTTATGGCCTGTAAGGGGTTGAATTGACTCTGATATGAACAAGCAGAATCCTGTTGCTGCAGGCACAAAAACAAAAGCGGTTCTGTAATCCTGTATTTTGTTTTGCTTAATGTTGGATTTTAAGGTGAATGTAATTTGCTCATGTTCAGGCAGGTCTGTTTTTAGAGCAGCTTGTATTCACGTGTTTTACAGCGAGCAGTGCTCATGTGACAACAACACAAGACCTGCCCCGGGCGGACGATGTCATAAGAATACTCCTGACACATTGGTTTTGTTCAAAATTATTTTAGTTGTCAGATAATAGTGAACATCAGAACACTAATTACTTGCTTTTGCAATTAATTAATTGTTTGAAATGGTTTGATGAGTGCTGTTTTGTTACAAACAGTATTGTGATGCTTTTCCATTGAAAGTTGGCACTGGACATACTGAAGGCCTTTTTTAATAGCCAATTTCTTTAAGATTATATCCCACTTACAACCATAATACTTCTTTCTTTCTTTCTTTCTTTCTTTCTTTCTTTCTTTCTTTAGAATCTATGTTTATGTATGTATTTGAAGTGTGTTTATTTTAAATTTACATGCAATTTGTTTAGATTAAATTAATTTAGTTTGTTTTAGCAGGACAATGACATATTGGTCTTTTTTATGTTAAGTGCATTGTGTGGTTGCCATATAAGCAGCACTAAGCAATAAATAATACAGCAAATAAAAGAAAATCACACAATTATCTCACAAAATATGTAATGCTGAAGTTCATTCAGTTACAGCTTTGCTTATCTTGAAAGTTATTTAATATTTATTTATTTATTTATTTATTTTTTTTACTATTATTATTATTATTATGATTTTTATGATTATAAGGGACATGAAGACCAAGACTTTCAGGTAAAACTGGCAGCTCTCACACACAAATTAAATCACATATTTCTGATCACAACATCTGATATTTAGGTAGAAGTATCAGAATGACTTTACACACACAAAAAAAGCCTTAGATAAAGTATTTTGGTAGTCCCTTGGTATAGGGATAGAATATCATCTATACTGTAACAGTATTTTGCATGTTACTAAAGTAGTATAATAAATATTATTATAAATATACTATAATAAAACATAAAATAAAACAAAATGGCATACCATTTAGGCCGAAGTAGGGGTGGGCAATATGACAAAAATTATATTTTATTGTTCTTATTTTTAATAACAAACACAAAACAATGAAATAAAATGCAATTGCACAAATTACAAACAACAGAACAAATACAACACAGAAAAGATACTATTTAAATAAACTGCACAGGTACAGTAGGCCCAAGGTGTTTTTTTTGTTTTGTTTTGTTTTTGTTTTTTTGGATTCACATTAACAATAGAGACAGCAGCAGGTTTCTTTGTCGCTGTCACTTTAAGACCTAATGCACAGATCCAATATACTGACACGCATCCAATTTTGTCCCATTTGTTTAAGCTCACTTAAGACAAAACTGACTGTGTTTATAAGAACCTTGTGTGCTTTTGACCGTTTAAGCATAATATAAAATAGTAAAGAACTACAGTGTGTTATGTGTGCACTTTGGGCAACACAGAATGTAGCCTATTCAGTATTAAAGGGGTCCTATTATGCTCTTTTACAAAGTCTTGATTTTGTTTTGTGGGTGTACTAGAACATGCTCTCATGCTTGTTGGTTCGAAAATCGCATTATTTTTCACATAATTTACATTATTACATTACCTTCCTCCCCAGCCTGGCACAAACGGCTTGATTAGTTCTGGGTTTGATGAAGGCCCGCCTTCCGAAAAACGAAATGTGTTGTGATTGGTTAGCTGTCCCAGTGCGTTGTGATTGGCGAACAGCTTAGACGTTGTTTCAGTACTGCCCCGCCCCTTACCAAAAAAGTTCGTCATTAATGCCATATCAATTCAGACCCCGAGAATATTGAACAAGAGGATCGCGCAGAACCTTTGCACGCACGGATATTGCAAGACATATTAAAGTGGTAACGATATTGTTTTTTTTTGTTTTTTTTTTTGCTAAATCACATTTTAGATAGGATGTCAATAACAACTCAAAAATAACTGCATTTACTATATACAGATAAGTGCAACGGTAATATGTTTTATGTTTATTGTTCTTTAATTTTAACATTATAACATGAATTGCAGTGAAACTGTGATACAGCTGAATTTATTTATACCATAGTCCCACAGAGTTGCACTATTTGTGGTGGCATATATACGCAAATTCATTCTCTGTCAGCGGGAGACACTGTTGGAGCGGGAGAGAGCGAGGTTTCCCCGGTAACGCTGTACACAAAGCAGAGCTCCTCTCACAAACGCTGCTTTATCAGACATTACATGCAAGATGAAATGAAAATGACATCCATAATTTTCTGAAGACAGTCGGTTTCCTTCAGAAATACAGTGATATAAAAACACCCGCACCGGGTTTAGATTTTGAAACGTGCAGTGCTCAACCAAGTTCTCCCCACCAGCAAACCATTCGAATTTCCGGAGGCGGGATTTATTTTAATGATATTCTAATGGACCGCTTTGTGATGTCACAAATACAGGAAAACAACTTTGTAGTCCAAACGAGCCATTTGTTGTAGTTCTTGAAAAGGGATTTTTTTAAAAACGAAATATCTCCCTTTGGAGTTGGCTTTGAGATTTGTAACTTTGTAGATCTTTTTATGCCCAAACATACACACTACACACTGACTAAAATTCAAAAAGTGAAAAAGCATAATAGGACCCCTTTAATGATTTCTATATTCATATGGTTTTTGTACATGAAAGCTGGAATAAAAGGCAGAATCCGTGAAGACTATTTCAAAAATAGCTGTATTTCCTCTGATCTCAGCTTGTGCTACGTTGATTAGTGTGATGCTATTTGGAGTGAGTGAGAACTAGCAGTCCAATGTTTTACTGACACCTTTAGATATTCAGAAGATAAACTGTTCTCATTCATTCATTAACCTATCAATCATGTACTTGATCTTTGCACCAAGTTTGACCACCTCATTAAGAGTCATACTGTTGATTTACAGAACCTTAAAAGGACTCGGTTTGGATTCAGATGCTTATCTGAATTAGGCAACCCTCAAATAAAGTCTAGATGATCCATTAGATTGGAAAAGCCATGTTTCCAGAGAGAATTTCCACAGGAAGATGCACTGTTGAGGATCATAAGGAAAGGCTGCATATTTGTGGAGATGGTAAGCTAGAGCGAATACCCTGTCATGGTCATGTTCCTCATGGCGTCATATTACATATGAGCTCATAATTGGCAGTGATTAAAAAATGACTAAGAATGGACACCAGTGTTTTCTGTATGGAAAAAAATCTGCTCTTTATGGGTGTTTCCTGCCAGAAATGAAATATATGAGTCACATTTAAATTTTTCCAGTCTAGCCTGAAATTAAACGTCAGTCAGATACTGAAGATTAAAGTGTGATGACCTTTAAAGGGATAGTTCAATTAAAAAAAAAAAAAAAAAAAAAAGAATTCTGTCATCGTTTACTCCCTCATGTTGTTCCTGTAAGACTTACATCTGTGGAACACCAAAGAAGATGTTTGTAACCAAAAAAGAATGTTGGTAACTTAACAGTTTTGGTCACCATTGACTTCCATTTGTATCCTTTTTTTTTTTATTTTTTATTTATTAATATTTTTTTATACTGTTCCAGAGAAGTAGTCATACAGGTTTGGAAGAATATGAGGGTAAGTAAATGATGAAAGAACTTTTACTTTGAGTTGAACTGCCCCTTTAACTAAAACAAGTTCAATCTACAGTACAGATGGAATCATGTTTACCTTAATGAACTTACAATGAAAGTCTAAGGAGCAAAGCATTCATTGGGGTTAAAAAGCAGAAATGTCTGGTTTGTCTTGTTGTTAAAGCACTTAAATAAATTCTTCAGTAGAAAAAAAATGTGTGGTATTTGGGCTGTAAAGTTGATCTATAAAGTTTGAACATCATTTTTAGATGGATGAATGTCTAGTAACGTATTATCAGTGTAATTCCTGTGGGTGGATTTTTGGATGTAAACATTCACTGCCAGCTTCTAAAGCCAGCTAGTTTGTTTCTCTCTATGTGTGTGTGTGTGTGTGTGTGTGTGTGTATCTGTGTGTGTGTGTCTGTGTGTGTGTGTGTGTGTATCTGTGTACGTGTTGGCATTGACACTAGGAGTGTGTGCCTGAACATTCTAGACCATTCAGAGAAACATCAACAAACTGCATCATGCTTTTATGTTTCTTACACACATTATGTTTCTCTGGCATATCCATTTAGTAAGCTCAGTTGTAACTTTATCAACAGTAGTCTTTGTTAGTCCACTGCTTTGACTGTGAGTTCTGCTGTGTTGTGGCCTTGGTTGACCAGGGCTGGGATTGATTGCTGTATCGTACATCTCTGGTAGACTTAGCAGTCCTAATGGCTTTGTCTGGCACTCTATTGGTTCGGGGTTAACTGCTGATCTCAGTACAGCAGTAAATCACAGGACTGATTGAATGGAAGTGAGTGCTGAGAGCAAGCTGGTTTCATTTTTTATTAGCTAAATGAATTGTTGTATTGATTTGAAGGCTTTACTGAGAATCTGTGGTGTTTATTGTGCATCACATTGTGCAATTTTCAACAAAAGTTTAAATGTAATGGCAACAAAATGTAATTGGCTTTACATTTCTTACTTTCCTCTTCTTCTGCAGATCTGTCCTATCAGAGATGCTCTTGATTTGCTGACGTAGAGCTGACACATATCTGCCAGACAGCCGTTGGTCTGTTCTCTCTGGGCGCTGCCCTATGGCTCCTGGGGTTGACCTGTGAAAAGCAGCCAAGCTGGACACCACAGTATCGCCCCCCACTGCCACAACCTCAGCCCTGCCCGTCCCGCTCTCCCCCCGGAATCCTCATCCTCACTGCCAGCACCTCTGGAACCCACCCACCACTGCTCCAGACCACCAGGAGGAGCAGTATGTGAGCGAGGCCACTGCCAATGATGCTTTCAGGATTTGCAGAGATGCAGAAACTATCACAGGTAAGAATGTGCAAAGTTCAGGGACTGTCAAACTGCATGGGTCCAACTGTAATTTTAGGAGGCTACGAGAATACTTTTTGTGCGCAAAGAAAACAAAAATAAGGACTTTATTCAACAATTTCTTCTTTTCCGTGTCAGTCTGTCAATATCCTTACTACCTTTCTGGGCCTTGAACAGGGACTACAGATGCAAAATAGCCTTCTGGCTAATTCTGACATTTATGTATTATTGATGTGCTTTGTCCCTGTAAAATAAACCTTAAATAAATAAACTTGTCAGTTGCGTTGCTGTCTATAGAGGGTCAAAAAGCTCTTGGATTTCATCAAAAATATCTTAATTTGTGTTCTGAAGATGAACAAAGGTCTTACGGGTTTGGAACGACATGAGAGTGAGTAATTAATTGCAGAATTTTCATTTTTGCATGAACTAGCCCTTTAATTTTAATTAATTAAAATAATAGTTCACCCTAAAATGAATATTCTGTCATCATTTTTTTCACCCTCAAGTTGTTCTAAATCTGTACGAACACAAAAGAAGCTATTCTAAAGAATGTTAGTAACCAAACAGTTGCTGGTAGCCATTGACTTCCATAGTATGGAAATAAATACTATTGAAGTTAACAGCTGTTTATGGAGTAAGACCATTTTTGCATAAATTGCACCATACAGATTATTTACATACACACTCACACACACACGTTTGTTTCTGTGAATTGTGGGGACTTTCCATAGACTTCTATTGTTTTTATACTGACCAAACAATAATATATATATATATATATTTTTTTATCCCCTAACCCAACCCTAACCTAAACCTACCCCTTACAGAAAACCTGTTTGTATTGTTACACTTTCAGATAAACATCATTTACTATTTTTAATCATTTTTTTTCCCTCGTGGGGACCGCAGGCCGCTCCCTGAAAAATTTGTCCAAAATTTCAGGTTTTACTATCCTTGTGGGGACATTTGGTCCCCACAATGTACCATAAACAAGAACACACACACACACACAAAACATTGTGTTTCGTGGACCATGTATGTTCATGGACCAAGAAATGAAAAATGTCTTACTGAAAAGTAACCTGTTGCCTCTAATAAGCCTTTCTGAAAGACTAAGTGACTCCTACAGTAACTCCCCTCAGTTTGTCAGCATGTGTAATGCTGTACGGACAGCTTACACACACACAGCTCCATTATTTATGAAACTAGGCCACTTCAAGAGTCATAAAGTTTATTATCTGTGTTGCACGATTCTAAGCCAACACTGATGTCTGAGCTGTGTTGTTTTTAGCCTTATGTTTCTCTAGCGTCAGTGCTGGATTCTGTTCTTGTCATCTTAATTATTATTATTATGTGACACATTCAACTGATTTGGGTCAGCAGTAAAAGACTCCTAAATCTTTTCTCTCAAGACTGACACAAACTCTTTTTCCTATTGGTCATACCTTTGAAAAGAGCTGACCCACTAACTCCCTCTCTCTCTCAGAGTCAGAAGTTTTCCACTTAGTGTTAAAAATAACTGTTGTCTGGCTGGAATTGTGGCTCTTTGTTCCAGTGCTGTAGAGGTGTTCAGGTCTGGCATTTAGAATTCAGTGATGATATGCAGACCGTTATGCCTCCACTTTGTCGATACTGACATTTTAAAAACATAACAATGCCAGCTTTTTTTTTAGCTGTACTGTACCAAGTATTGAGCATTCTAGCCAATTGATTGCATGAAAGCAATGGCCAATCAGAGGCGTTTAAGTCTGCATTCACTCTATTTTTTTTAGCATGACCTCAGTTCTGCACACTCGTGAATCCTTTCATAATTACCAACAAAGTATAAACATGCTGTAAATGAGATTTTGCATTTAGCAGTTTTTGACAACTGCATTTCTGTTAGGAATTGAATCCGAACTTGCAATAATTGATAACATGACAAAAAAAGAAATATGTTGTCAAAATAGATCTGTGCATTAAGTATTGGGTGTAATTGCAGACTAATGGATAATAATAGTGTTTTTTTTTCTTCTTCTTTCTTATTTTTCCCCTAATTTTTTTAAGCCAAGGTTACTTTAAAGACAACATGTCATTTTATTATGTATTTATAATTATTATTGTCATTAATAATTAGCTGTTGCTTATTTTTTTTTATATTATTTATTTATTTATTTATTTATTTATTTATTTATTTATTTTCTCAAATGAGGAATCCTGTAAGTTGAAACTTCTGGACTGCTCAGTATTCATCATCTCTTTTGCAGTATGAAGTACTCATCAATTTCATTGTAGAAGTACATTTTCATCAGGTAAAATCGTCTCAGTCCATGTGTGCAGTAACGTATGTGTGTGTTTGTGTGCTATACTGTGGATATATGGGCAATAGAACAGCAATGCATTTGAATAGGACTTCACATCTAACTGCTTTCATTCCATTCACTGGAGATAAATGCCTTACACCAAATTAACGTAATTGGCAAGTGTAACTGGATTTTTGGCACCAGCTTTAGGCTGTCGTAGTTTTTCCTGTCGCCTCCTATCGCACTTGACAAAGAGGCTCTCATGAATTTTCTCTGCTCGTCTTTAAGGGTTTGTAGTTGTGTAACCCTATTATAATTATGTGTGGCGAGAATTTAGACTGAAGATGACTATTTTTGGTCACTTCCTTAGTTTAAAATGTCCCCAGAGAGAAAGAGAGGGTGGGAAAGAGACCTCGGATCAGTTACTTTTTTAAATCAAAACAACTTTTTGTCAAACTTTTCTGTTTTGTAATGAATTATACCAGTCTTATTTGTTTTGGTAGATCCCACAGTTCAGTCATGTACTATGAAACCATCTTTATATTCTAGAAGAATTAATCATTTTAGTGTAACTGTCTGCTGGACCTACAGTACGTGAAGATTATTATATTGTGATATTGCATAATGTATCAGTACCAAATGGGTTATCGGTCAATATTTTTCATTTTCATAATGTTATTTGTTAAATAAATAAATAATAGTATCACTATTGTTCTTATATTTTATGTAGACAGTTGTTTAAACAATTATTTATTAATTATTTAGACATTTACCAATATTTGACTGTGACATGAATATAAATATCAGCTTATCGGTATGATTTTAATATGCATCCTTGACTGAGATCCCTGACATTTAAGTTTCTTTCATGCATTAAATGAGTTGGTTTTTATCTAAGGTGAATACTTGAGCTGTAATCACTAACTATGATATAATCCATTCAAGGCCTTCCTGAGATTTCCTCTGCTGTTATCACAGACTCTCAGTTGACTGAATTTGCATAGTGGAAATATTAGGCTACCATTTCCTCCTCGTGACACATAGTCTTTACAGAAACAGTGAGAGGCTTCCAACGCACCACCTTCTAAAATGTACCGTTTACTAAGATTTTTTTGTTTCAGTTATATATGTTAAATATACATGTTTAATTTCAGGTATTTGTTTTTTTTTTTTTTTTTTTTTTTTTTTTAATGATTTTAGCATTAGTTTTAGTAACTATAGTACCTGGTTAGGGCTCTCTATAAGATAAATAATAATGGGTTCATCCAGCTTGATAAGGAGGAAATGTGGAAGTTTGGTGTGGTTTGGATTTTGTGACCAGCCCTTCCTCTGCTGAAGGACATGGCAGACACTGATTGAGTGAGATAATCGCCTCACCCACCTCACAGCATTGTGTTTTCAGTGTTTTGCTTTCATATGTGATAAGATACGTCGGTTAGAGTGTTGTAATGCTACAGGCAGCTCATTAGCATATGAAAAGCTTTATGTCATCCAACCTACTTTCCTTCAAACTGGCTGGACACAATATCATGGCACGCTGCCATCTAGTGGATATCCAGAGTTAGTTACATTGCATTTTCAAACATTTTTACAGCAGTTCATAAACAGTGAGCATTTTAACCTTTGCTTGCTTGCTTTATTTAGTAACTGTGTGAGATACAGCAGTCACACTTTTGTGTGTATTTTATCTCTGAGCTGGCTTTCATTCATGAACTTTGACACATATGCATTAAACAGTTCAGAGTGAAGTTCAAACTGAGTTTAAATAGTGACATGTTTTGGGTTTGCATGGTTTAGACAATTTGGTAATTGAGCGTGGTAACATTTTACAGCAATATACTTGTGATTTCATTGATATCAGACTTTCTGAAATATGCTCTGACAATCTCGGGCACATTATTACTTATTTTGGTAGTTAAAAGGATATTGTTTTTTTTTTTTCTTCATTTTTTTTTAGCCTGTTCACAGTGGCAAAAATCAATGCACACAGTGTTTTAAAATCTTATGTGAATGTCATTTGTGTGGTTTGTGTCACATGATGTACAACTGTGAGATGTTGTGACATTAAATGAACCTGTCAAGCAGTCTGTACTTTGCTCTAGCAACACCATCATTAGTGTTGCAATGGAATACTTGTTTAATTAGAGTAGACTTTGAATTTGTCCATTATTGTCATCAAAACAGGTCTGGTCTGGATCGAGTCAACACTCACACTCATGCAATGTTATGTTTGAGGGTTAATGCAGTTGAGTAGTCAACTTTAGTTTTGATGTATCTCTGAGGTCATGCTGCATGTTCTGACTCAGAAAAGATTATATCAGAATTCCCAAAACAGAGATACTGTTTGACTGTCATTGCCATAGTAATGTACCACTGTTTGTGTGGTTTGGCAAGGCTGTGCAAATATTATAGGGAAGTGCAATATATCATGTTGGTTATTTTATTTCTGCTTTTTATTTAGTACTTTTGTGCCACGACTCCGACAGTAACTGGCAATTTTCTTGGCAAATCTTCAAAATGTATTAGAGATTAACGGTGAGATGATATTACAGCAGATGTCATCTGCCATCTGATTGGCTCTTTCCCAATTCATCTCCTTATGACAGTCATCTGTGCATGTGTTGTGATGCACGTTGGCGTTTCCCACATGTCCTCTCATGTTCTTATTGCTGAGTCATGAAAACCTTTTGTCCTCAAGTGAATAGAGAATGCATTAGAATTTAATAACCAGGTACTTTAGAAAAATAACAATGCAATTACAACTGTACTAGACTTGATATTATGATATTAAACGTCCTGTTTTGACTTTGTTCATCTAGCATGTAAATGCTGTCATTGCTTAGGGCTTTATAGTTGTATAGGTAATAAGGTAATTACTTTTGCTTGAGTGATGTTCTCTATTAGGTAACTTTCTGAATTGTGTGCCTACCATCTGTCGACCATGTCAGTGTCACATGCGAAGCTAAAGCGCTTTTGAAATTACTCTGGATAAGAGTGTCTACTAAAAACTGTACCTTGACTGTAAAAATATCTAGTTTGAAGTTTGTTGTGTGTGTTGTGTGTGTTTTCAGCTGTTCAAGAGTAGTCTGCAGCTTGTAGCCAAAAGTTTCACCCCGTTTTGAACTTCAGTTCTAACTAAAGTAGCTGCCACTGACATTAAACCACCTTGACATTCTCTTTTTTGACTTCTGCTTGTGCAGAGAAAAAGGGAGAGAAATTCTAGTTAGGGAAAGTTATTGCTGCAAGACTTTGCCACAGTTCATTTTTAAAACATTTGTTTTCTTATTTTGTTTAATCACATTTAGCCTACATTTTAGATTTTTATATTTGTAAATTGCATGTTTATGTGACAAATCTAAAATGTAAAGTTAAATGTATTTTAAATTTTTCATACATATAGATGCTATTTTTTCATATTAGTATACTGATGCTGCTGTTTTGCTTTTGTCATCAGTTTTTATATATTATCAGCATAACAATTTGAGTATATTTTTAAAGTGTATTTTTTTTATTTAAAAATTATAATAATTTCTGTTTGTTTAAATATTTGATAATATATTATACTATTTAACATTTATCATCAGAATAATAATTGTGTGTGCTGCAGTACTACCCTCTGTGTTTCAAGGTTAAGGCCAAGTTGTTTGTCCTTAGGGTTCTTTATTAAAATATTTAAATATTCCTCATTTAAATATTTGTTTATTAGTTCCATATTATTTGAGCATTTTATTATTATAAATGTATTATATATTTAGTTTATAATAGTTTTTAGGTTTGAATTGGATTTTAAATCCTGGCTTTCCAGACTTTTTTTACCTAAATGTATTTTTTTTTTCATTACTTTTAAAATACTGTGTATATTCAAGCATGTACAATTGTTGAGATACTTGTGTTGCTTCTCTTTCTTTCCCTTATGCTCACTGACATACTCAACAGCTGTTAAGCTACTAGATTTATCTCTGAGCCAGTTCCCCTGAGGCTGTCTAACTTCCTGCCTGACACACGCCCCCAAAAACCCCTGATCCGCAGCCCGTTTTGCGTGAAGTACTGTAAGTCACATATGTTTTTTAATAAAAAGAGAAAACTGATCCAGGGTCAGGAGGACAGGAACAATGAACACTGAAGCCGACTGGCCTGAGAGAAATTCAGTCTATGTTTAGTGAGGGGCCATGTGACCGGTGTCATCAGCATGCCAGACATGGCTAGGCTGTGTCCGCGTTTGCTCACTGCCTCCTCCCTCGTTTTTCACTCTCCCTCTCTTCCTCCCATTACCACTCGTTCTGTCGACGCCGTGTCTGATCCTGAAGAAGTGGAAAATGTAAGTTTGAGCGAGTGAACAGAGAGCCCGTGGCTGCAGCACCATGAGTGAGTACTGCTGTTCTTCTCGCTCACTGAACTTTTGCTCGCTATCAGACTTTTTATCCGCGGTGTCCAACTGTAGGCAGAGATTTTGTATAGATGACCCTCTGTGCTTCAGGGTTAAGGCTAATTTGTTTGTCTTTAGGGTTCATTTAACTGTGAGATTGAAAGTTGGTAGTTCGTACTGCCTTGTAACGAAAAAAGACTTACATACTTAATTTGAACCTTCTTCTTCTTTAATGCCTTCATGGATTTTTCTTTTTTTTTTTTTTTTTTTTTTTTTCCCAATGTGGATTGGAAATTTTAGTCATTTTCTGTGAGATTCTTTATGTAATTTTTAGACAGTCAGTGTAGTTTTTTTAATTTTCATTTTAAAGATTTGCCAACATGCACACATAAAGAAGGATTCAAAAGTCAGTGATTCCGACTCAATTAACTAAATTAAAACCTTGAATTAAAATATCAGCTTTACTATAAAAAAAAATACATAAAATTTCAAAAAAGAAATATGCATGTTTTGGGCAATATTTCAAAAATAAAACAAGCGTTGTCTATTTAGCCTACTTTGCATAGAAGTTCAGATTTTCATGTTTCCATTGAAGCACAAGATGCTTATTGGATCATTCTCAAATCATGATAAATTATGTTAACATAAGGTTTTACACAAGCTTGATATGCATGTAGCTTATACAAACCAAGTATGATATATATAATTATGTTATCATAAGATTTTACACAAGCTTGATACGTGCAGCTTATATAGTACAAGCCAATCACCTGACAATTTCATAATATTTGGTACTATATATATAAAATTCTACTTTTTTTACTGAAATTATTTTGTTTATATATTTTATTCTAATACAATTGATCATTTACAAATTGTACCCCACTGTACATACATTTAGGTATTGTTGTTTCTATAAACCTTTAATTAAAATTGAGTAAATAACAGAATACACATAATATAGTACAGAATACACAGGTCTGTTGCTTTCTGTAGACCGATGTATTCCGTCAGTTGTTTGTAATAGATCTTCTGCTAATGTTCTGAGTGGAATAGAGTGTTTAATGGTGAAGGAGACTGGAAGGGCAGCATGATTTGGTCACTAGTATTGTAAAATACAAGCCTGAAATAATCACTCACACATGTAGTCGCTTCCTCAGGGCAGACGGACACTGTGTTTCAACACATTGCTGTCCGCTGACCTCAAAAGAGGAGACCGGTGTAGGCTGTGTATAAGTTTTAGGTTTATGAGTAGGGTTGGGGGATAGAATATACAGTTTGTACAGTATAAACATCATTATGTCTATGGAAAATACCCATAAAACATGAAAACCCAATGTTTCTGTAAGTGTGTGCTGCTGCTACACCTCATTTCAGCAAACTCTGACAGGTTTTGTTTTGACATGCTCTTAGATTTTTTGCCAGTTGGCTCAAGATAAACAAAGAGTGCTCTTTAGTCAGATTTTAACCGAACAAAACCTTCACCCCAAACTAAATCAGCCCATACACGTCTATACTAAAAGAATCAACATAGTCTACGCTTTTTTTTTCATCTGTCTGAAAAGAAAAAGTACTTTTTTCACCTCGCTTTGAAAAGATGTGATTTCTATTCTCAATCTGTTTATGTGGCTGATATGTGTTCATGTCATTATAATACAGAGTAAGTTTCCCTTTCAGGGGCCTCATGCTTGCAGTGCAGAGTAGTGTAGAGTAGAGAAGAGTGCCTGAGCCGTACAGGACTATTAGGGAAGTGAAATCATGTTAGTTTTCTAAACAACCGTTTACCAATAAACTTTAATAAAGACTTACTATTAGATCAGAGATTTGTACACTGTAAAAAAAAAATCCGTAAAATTTACGGTAAAAAACTGGAAGCTGTGGTTGCCGGAATTCTACCGTAAAAAATACGGTAAGAACATTTTAGGTTTTACAGTTTTAACTTAAATTTACAGTTAAATACCGTAATTTCATTAACTGATATAATGTTAATATACCAACCTATTGAAGTACTGAAATCTGTTTTGTATCTTTGAAATACACTGATAACCACCAAATGCAGGTGGTGATGAGAAAGTCACATGATGAGCCAAAGCCCATCACAAGCAGCTTTTAAATAATAACATATATAGAAGGTGCACAGTCATTCACACAAGCACTACACACCATCATGGTGAGACTCATTAAACTGAAATATGCAATAAACATTAATTTAACAACATTAGATGTAACATACAACCCTAATAAACATAACTGATAAGAAAAAACTAAGAAGAAACATAGTTATTTCAAAGAAAAAAACATCAAATTCAAACAAAATTTGAAATGCAGCACAGGGAATTCTGGGAACATCAGTTTACTGTTTTTCCCAGTAAATTTTACACGAACTTACTGTTAACCATTTAACAGGTATGTACTGTGGCATTTTCACAGTTTTTTACCGTTAAAATCACAGACATTTTTTTTACAGTGTACAGTGGCAGTATCATGTTTAATTTAAAAACTTCTGATGAAAACCTACACTACCCACAATCTTTGATTGAGATCCACTGATTGGAGAAGTCACTGTTACTGTACACTCTTAAAAATAAAGGTTTTATATAGGTGTTTTCAGAGTGATGCCATAGAAGAACCATTTTTGTTCACCTAGACACTCTCTCACTCTTTCTCTCTCTCTTTCTCTCTTGCTCTCTTTCTCTGCTGACCATCAGTGGTTCATCTCTTTGGCATTACAGCTGTAATGGGAGTTGCATTGGTGCAAGGCCAGTCCCATTCTAGAGGTTAAACCCATGTGCTTAGTTAAACACAAGCATGTGGGTTCCCCAAAGAAGCCTTCAGTGATCAGTTCTTAAAATAACTATTTTTTTAATCATCTAAAGAATCTTTTTCCACTATAAAAAATCTTTTGTGGTTCCATGGATGTTAAAAGCTCTTCATGGAATCATAGATTCCAATAAAGAACCTCCCCTTTTAAGAGTGTACCATGATTTGGTCCCATAAAGCATTAAAAAAGTCTCCCTGTGCTACACACATAACTTAGATATTTGTTTTTTGGAATATTTAGCAATAAATGTGAAATATATTGTGTATATTAATTGTTTGCATGTTGTTGTTTTGCACTTATATAACCAGTGTTTTGTGTTGTGCCATTTGCAGTGCTACTTATATTGTAAAAAAAATATATATATATATATATATATAAAAATGCTTTCTTTTTATTACTGGTTTTCATGTACATTTTTGCTGAAAATCAAAGACTAATGTTGGTTGGTTTGGTTCATAGCTTGTATTTCAAAATCTCTATAGAGAAAATTAATAGGATCAGTTCTGGAACAAAGGCAGTTGAAAATGTAAGCAAATTCACACAGAGAGTTTGCATTTGATGATCATGTTTTATAACAGGTGTGAATCTCAAACTGTAGTATTCAAGTTGCTACAGTGAGGTACCCAAAGTCAGTCCCCATTTCAGTTTGTACAATAGCTGTCAGTGACGAAAGTAAATATCAAAGATGACAACGTCTATAAAGCTGAAACTTGTCCAGGGCTTTTCCGTTCAAACAGTAGGGGTTCTATGAAAATTTGGTTGTGAACCGTGAAAATTTACAAGTGTAAGTTTGGTTGTAGAATGTGATTGTCTCTCTTGTAGATAACTCAACTGTGTGCGAACCTAAAGCTGCTGGAATATGCTACTGGAATATCTTTTGACCAGATTTTGGCTCCAATTTACAGTCTGGAGAAGTTGACGCTAGTTGCTGAAAGTCAGTGCCAGTTTACAGATTTGAGTTGACAGATATGATAGAAAATTGCATAGTGTAAGATGGTCACAGACTCCTCTTTTTTAGCTTCAAACTGTGATTCCATCCAGTCATCAAAGATCAAACGTTTGAAATTTTGAGCCGATTTTCAGAACAGTGTTTTCATTTGTCACACACAACAAGGCACATGTTTCTGTATGAGTTTGTTGTGTTCGGAATGACTTGAAAGTCTGGTGTAGTGTGTTATCCTCATTTTCTAACTATCTACATTGTTGGAAAGTGCATGATGCCTAGCATTTAAAAGTTGTGTAGTATATTCCAGCTTTTACCTGTATTAAGCACTCAAATACTAAACTGTAAACTACTTTCTGCTGCTTTGTGAATGTAGCCATTATGCCACACATCTCTTTACTTTTAAATTGATATTTTAACATCAAAATCACAAACGGCAGCTTCAAATTCGTGCAAACCTCATGTGGCGTTGCACTGAATCTGTGGCACGAACTTGGTGAACTTGTATAAAGGTGAACACTGCTTTTATCCTTGATCAAGGAGCCAACACTGTGCCACATGCCATTAGTGCACTCAAAGTTCACCTAGACACTCTCTCACTCTCACTCTCACTCTCTCTCTCTCTCTCTCTCTCTCTCTTGCTCTCTTGCTCTGCTGACCATCAGTGGTTCATCTCTTTGGCATTACAGCTGTAATGGGAGTTGCATTGTTGCAAGGCCAGTCCCATTCTAGAGGTTAAACCCCTGTGCTTAGTTAAACACAAGCATGTGGCTTCCAACACACATGGTGGTTGAGTCTCTAATTTGCCACACATTTCAGACCTACAGTTCTGCTGGGAAGCTATTTAGTCATTACTGTACAGAAGAGAGTTGTTATAATGGTATTGGTGGTTTAGAATAAGGGCTGTTTGTCTGAAAAGGAAAGGCTGCTGTGTTGAACAACAGCATGTTGTCTGAAGGGAGGATGGGCAGATAAACATATTCTGGTAAGACAGTGGCTGCTTCATTATTAGCTTGTTAATAATTATTATTATTAATGTTGAACCTCAGTATTTTTCCAGCGTCTATGTGTTTTGTCATTCCAAAACATTTTATGTCTATTGTTATGGATTGTAATTTGCCGTTTATTTGTGTTCATAGATAAACTGGAAAAAGTTCCACTTGTGTTGTGAAATGTAGTTGTGTAGTTCTTCATCAGATCACTAGAGGTCAGCCTAAACTCACAGTTGATGCATTTTCATATATAAGTGCTTATTTTGGTCCCAAATGTGTCTTTGACTTCATCTTTATAATGATAACAAATTTATTATATTATTACACTGTTATTATATAGTTATTACAACCATAAGTTGTAATATACACTTTTTCTGTATTTTCTGTATTAGCCCTGTTAAAATGTTGAAAAATGTCTTATTTAATGTTACATGTCTTATTGAAACATTTTGTATTGTTTTATCATTTAAAACTTAACACATTTTCTTTTTTTTCACAATTTTGATTGAAAAGCATCCTTGTGCCACCTTTTTATGTACATTTTAATTAGATTTGTAATGTTTTTCATTTTGTTACAAGTGCAGTGACTACTTGGCACTTCAAAGACTGTCATGATACAAAAACATGGTTGTACTTGGGTTATTTTTAGTAATGTCTTTAGTAACATGTTTTTTTTTCTCACCATTCTCTTTGCATTCTCTCTCTCTTTGTCAGATGTGTGTAACAGTACTGACCTTCCGGAGGTGGAAATCATCAGTTTGCTTGAGGAGCAGTTGCCTCATTATAAGTTGAGGGCTGACACAGTATACGGCTATGACCACGACGACTGGCTCCACACGCCTCTCATCTCACCTGACGTCAACCTCGACCTGACCACTGAACAGATCGAGGAGACCCTCAAATATTTCCGTAAGCACAGAATCACTCACTCTCATATAGTTCCTGTACTTTTCTCTCTTTCATTAACTGTCTGTCACTCATGATGAAGTTGTATTGTCCTCTGACCATATTTTCCTCAAAATAGTAACAACAAATATCTCAGACATGCGCTGACACGCATAAATAAACATATATATGCATGCACTCTCATAATCACCATTCATACCTACTTTAACAGTGATTTAACATAAGGATGTGTTGGTTGTATATTTGCTCTATGATTAGTTTCAGTAAACCTAGAATAAAGTATAAAACCATTAAAATATTTTTGGTAGTATGGCAGAACGTTTTTCAATGCTGCATTTTTTTTTTTTTTGGAAATATTATTGTTAAATTAAATCAGAAAGTTCTTTTTTATGATCTTAATTTCCATGTTTATATGAAACGTTCATGTGATATTTAAGATATAATAATGCATGTTACAGTTGTTCATATGTGATAGCTGTGTTTAGTAGCCACAACACTGGGTCGTATTGCCAGGCAACGGTCCTACACTGCTGGTCATTGGCTGAGTCTCCTGTCATTAAGTGTTTATGGGAGCAGGTGATAGGACTGTTAGATCAGTTCCTTTTGCCATGATCTGTCCTTGAGTTTGATTGAGGTCATCACCATGTGACCACATTCAAAACTTTCATTTTATTCCGTATTTAACCGACAGATCTGCAGTCGATCTTACATCCTGTCAGACACTTAACCACTGAGCTGAATTAGTAAAATGACTGCAGTCAACAATGTAGAGATCACATTTTGGTCTTCCTGTAAAATTATTTTACATAGATATGCAAATATATTCCAAAATGTCCAGTGCTATAAATAGAGTAGGGAAAAAAATAATATTCTGTTTCCTTTTACTTATTTATGATTGATTATAATATTCTTTCTTGTTTTATTTGAAGTTGTTCACCCTTCAAACATTACAAATGCTGTTTTTGATAGCTGTCTTTCAGTGTATAATAATCATCAGAGATTATAAATCACAGGAGTAATTAAAAGATTGTCGTTGATACTGATTCATTTGGATGCCCTGGATCTTATGAGCTGTCAGGCAGCTCTTTCATATATTAGTTAAAAATAGTTCAAACTGAGACCCAGCTCTGGGTTGGGGAGGGACTGTGGCTAACATGATTTTAACCAAATCTCTCACAGTGCATGGTGTAGTTATGTAATATATGCAAACCTTAGTTTCTTACTTTCCTTACCTTTCCTTAGACTCTTACTTTGTGTTGCATCCTTACACCAGTTGGTGACAACAAGTGTCGAACACTTTGTTGGATTATGAGAGAGTCATTGAATTATTCACTCAATTAATCGCTGATTCATTTAGAAATGAACACCACTGTGATTCTTGGAATGCACAGTAGTTGATCCTGTTGTGTCTTTGTTTGAAACTCTTTTTATTGTTGCTGTTAAAAATGTAACTGTCTATATTGTGTAGTAGGGATGGTAAGATTCACGATTTGCAGCGGTGCATCGGGATAAAAGTTAACGATGCAATGTATCGATTTAAAAAAGTGTGCATCAAACACAAGTTGGCGTTTATATCGTGATGCATCGTTTCTAACATATTTGCATCTGTAAAAAACAATTTATTTATATATAATTATTAATAGATGCACTATAATTTTATTATTTATTATTTTGTATGCAGATTTATTTCTCTTATCTAAACTGTTTCTCAAGCGCGTTCTCTCATCACCACTGCTGCTGCATGAACATGACATATCGCAACATTTCGCAGACCGAGGTGTTAGAAGTCAGAAGGCACTTAAGTTAATTCATGATTTGCTGTCTGTCTGAACCAAAGAAATAAAAGCAAACTATCTGTACCATATTGAATTGCATAGCATAATTTTTCTTCCCATTGCATTGAATCGCATTGTGTTGAATCGAATTGAATCAAAATCGAATACAACTGCATCGTAATTGGGGTGAATTGTATTGCATTGGTAGCTGCTTCATATTTATCTTTAATATATTGTATCTATGCGTTGAGATCCACATCACATCTCAGTTACGGAGATGCACATCCCTACAGTGTAGTATTAACTTTCTTAATATTAGCATACTTTGGAGTTCTTATTATATGAATTTTAGGAACCTGAAATTTAAGCGCAATTTAATGCGAGTTACTTTAATCTTTCTAGACAGTTTGCTCCCTATCAAATTACCTATCACCTATGAAAGTCATATTTCACCACAAAAACACAAAATAAGAAATTATGTTTTCATTTTTGGCACACTATGGCATGATAATGTCATGTTACAACATTATTTAGACAGTTTGGCACATACCGCCATTGTCTTAAGCCTTAAATAATAATTCACTGTAATGCAAACTATATTAGTAGTAGTAATAGCATTTTAATTATCAAGTATATTAAGATACTGAGTATGATTTACAGTCAAACCAAAAATTATTCAGGCACCAGATAGAATTTTTTTTATTTTATTTTTTTTTTTACTAGTGGGTGCAGGACACTAAAGTTAATTTACGGTGCCTTGCGAAAGTATTCATACCCCTTCATTTTTTCACATTTTGTTATGTTGCTGCCTTATGTTAAATTGCTTTAAATTACTTTTTTTCCCACATCATTCTACACTCCACACATCATCATGTCAAAGAAAAAAACAGGTTTTTAACATCTTTGCAAATTTAGTAAAAATAAAAAACTTAAATGATTCCATTGCATAAGTGTTCTTACCCTTATCTGGAACAGTTAAAATTTAGCTCAGGAGCATTCATATTGCTTATAGATGTTACTACACTTCGAGTGAAGTTAACCTGTGGCAAATTCAGTTGAATGGATATGATTTGGAAAGGCACACATGTCTTAATAAAAGGTCTAACAGCTGATAATGCATATCAGAGCAAAAATCAAGCCCTGTGGTCAAAAGAACTGCCTGTAGAGCTCAGAAACATGTTTGCGTCAAGCCACACATCTGGGGAAGAGTTGAGAAAAAATTCTGCTGCATTGAAGGTTCACAGAAACATGTAGTCTCTGTTGCCCTTAATGGAAGACGTTTGAAACAACTAGGGCTCTTCCTAGAGCTGGCCTCCTGGCCAAACTGAGTAATTGATGGAGAAGGGCCTTGTCTAGACTGGTGACCAAGAACCTGATGGTCACTCTAGTTGAGCTCCATGATCATATATGCAGATGAGAGAAACCTACAGAAGGACAAACATCACTGCAACACTCCACTGATCTGGGCTTAATGGCAGTGTGGCAAGACTCAATCCTCTCTTCAGTGTAGACACATGAAAACACACTTGGAATTTGCAAAAAAAGCACCTAAAGGACCCTCAGACTGTGAGAAACAATATTCTCTGGTCTAATGAACCTAAATCCCAAACATTATGTTTGAAAGAAACCAGGCACTGCTCATCACCTGCAGAGGACCATCCCAAAAGTAAAGTGTGCTGGTAGCAGCCTCATGCTGTGGGGCTGTTTTTCAGCGGCAGGGACTGAGGGACTCGTCAGAGTAGAAGAAAAGCTCAATGCACCAAAGTTTTGATATGACCTTAATGAAAACTCAGTCCAGAGCATTCAGAACCTCAGACTGGGCAGAAGGTTCACCTTCCAAAAGGACAATGACCCTAAGCACACAGCAAGAGCAGCTTATAGACAACTCTGTGAATGTCCTTGAGTGGCTCAGCCACAGCCTGAGCTTGAACCCATCAAATATTTCTGGAGAAACCTGAAAATGTGCATCTGCCCCCGTCCAACCTGACAGAGCTTGAGAGGTGAAGAGGTGAGGAGAAGAATACCAGATAATTGCTAAATGATGATGAGCAAAGCTTATGGCATCAAACAAAAAAAGACTTGAGACTGTAAAGGTGCTTCAGCTAAATATTTAGCTAAGGGTATGAATACTTATGCAATGTACTTATTTCAGGTTTTTTATTTTTAATAAATTTAAGAAATTGTTACAGTTCTGTTTGCTTTGTTAATATGGCGTATGGTGTGTAGACTGGTGTGGAAAAGTAATTTAAAGCAGTTCAACATAAGGCAGCAACATAACAAAATGTGAAAAAAATGAAGGGGTATGAATATTTTCGCAAGGCACTGTATGTAAGGATAGCAGAGGATAGCAAAATAAAGTAAAATGTGACATACCCAAAAATTCCTTTCATATTATACCCAAAAATACCTTTCTATAAAAGTTATCTGACATTATCAAGATGAATTTGTTCCGACACAATTTAACTCTTGAGTTATTGTCAAATTTTATTACCATTTTCTAAACTATAGCGAATAAACTGTGATAGTGTGAGAAATGTTGAAGGTGTCTGAATAAAGTTTGGTTTGACTGTATGTCTGATTTTTTTTTTTTTTTTCATTAATGAACATAATTGGTTTCTTTCTCTGTAAAGGAATCATGAAAAAAAAAGTAACGCTTTTTTTTCTTTTCTCTTTTGACTGTGTGCAATTTTTTTGTGACATTACTAATCAAGTCAGAGGCCACTAGGTAATTATAGTCATGATTGTTCCCTTTGTTTCCTCTGATCACACTTCATATCATACAACTCCATAAATCCATTACCCCTGGTGATGATGTCATCAATATGAGCCTTTCACCAGTGAGCCGATGAGGTGGCAACTGGAAAGTCATCAATAGCAGGTCCACGGCACAGGAAAATGACATCATAGCTTCTGAACGACATCATAGCTTCTGATTGGATAATTTACACCATTCAAGAATACACTGTTGTGTTGAATAGAATAAAATATCCAATTTTATCAAATTACATCAGTATTTAGTTTTACAAAGAATATGAGTAACAAGACAAAGCCTTTGTATAGAACAGAGAACCAAAGATACAAATCCAGGACCACTGTAGATTAAGTGTGTCTCCTTTTTTCCACCAACCTATTTGTAGCAGTTCTTGGCACAGTGAATTGCAGAGAGTCAGCTGCTTCTTTTGGCAGGCAGACAGAAGCAGAACACCTGCCGTCACTGTACCAGCCACTTACATTTGAGCTGAGCACCAAAATCAAAGATTCCACGCATGCATCGCTACCACTGGCAGAAAAGATCAATGGAAGAGTGATGGAGAAATAAGAGGGAAGTTAAGCAACAAAGCACATGCAGACACATGCAGTCACAAATACAGCCTGGAGTCAGAGCCAGTTGCCATGGCAACCTTTCTTGTGACGAAGTAGCTCTGATTGGCTGTCTTTGCTGGTAGGCCCCGCCCTCCGGAGTGTGATACAACCTTGACTATAGCAGTACAGTTTCCTGCGCAACACTGCTGGCTTTTAGAGATGCTATATTTTCCCTTCATCATCTCTTGACCTTGTATGTGTAGAATGTCTTGTGACTAGTTAGTGGTAGATCGGGATACCGGGCTGCTGGGAGAATGGGCGGCCGTGGGTGCATGTATGTGTGTGTGACCTCAGACGCCGGACGGGAGAGGCTGCAGCTCAAGACTGAAGGAGACTGAGCATGCAGAGGTTTGTGGAGGCTGATTACTACGAGCTGGACTGGTACTATGAAGAGTGCGCTGACGGTAAGACCATGGTGGAAAAATCCTGTCGACTGCCACTGAGGGGGAAAGAGGGGGCGGAGGGGTGGGGAGAGGTACCCGTGGGAATTAAACACTTTCAGAAAGTTGGTTAGTAACATGGTCTGCCATAGACGAGAGTGTGAAAGGATATTGGAAAAAGATTTGGGATTTTGATTTTGGCATGTGAGTGGCAGAGTTAATGTGGAGAGAGACTAGGTTTAGCTGGCCTCTCAGCTCCTGTGTTGCATCAGACTCAGCACCATTTTACCTTGGAGGGTAACTTTTTAAAATGACTTGCATAAGTCACAAACTTTATATAATGCATAAATGATCAGAAGTTCATATGCAGTGAAGATTTAAAAAATATACAGTGGGGTCAAAGTCTGAAACAAGTTTTTCTATATATTATATTAAAATAATAATAATTATTATCATTTATTTATTTTATTTATTTTTCCTCAAATTGAGTGAAGTTACATTTTAAAAAATGAACTTTATAATGTCTTTTTCCTTTAAAGACATGAAAATCAGAAATTTGTGCAAAACCTGGTGATCATGCTATCCAAAACCTTTTTTTTTTTAATTATGTTCAAAGTCTTGAAGAATTTGTAATAATTTTATGTCAACATTTATTGTTTTTTATTTATTTATTTACTTAATTTATTTTCTTAATTTTAATATTATTATTATTATTATTATTAATATTATTATTGTTGTTGTTGTTGTTGTCAGGTCTAAATGACATTTTAAATCCAAAATTTGCAATTTAGTCTCAGACTTTTCGACCCCCATGACAGTTGTTTGAATGCATTATATTATGAACTGCATTATATTTGTTATGAACTTTATCAGTAAAGTGTTACCCATAAGACTTATGGGTAACAAAGTGATGCCTATATTTCAGCAGAAGTGCCTAATAACCATAGTGTTCATTCACTCGTCTCATAGTCTTAAAGCGGAGAGGCATACATTTATGACTTTATGTGTTCAGATTTAAATCACATCACACGCCAGTCAGATATATCTGAATATACATAGACATCAAATCTCATTTGTCTGTTGTCCTTTCAAAAACTTTTAATATACTTGTTCAAATCAATAAAATGTTTCTGCACACATAGTCTCAGCATTCGCCATTGATTATGTCCTCATCTGTAGACATTATGAAGTCATGCACCCCGGCTGTTTCACAAGCAGCAGGTTATATCACAGCACTGCACTCTGATCTATGCCTGCTGGATGTTTTATTGCTCTCTGATGACTGATTGCTGCCTTATCCTTCCTACCTTATAGTACTTCTCCTTAGAATTGGGGTGGTTACATAATCCTGCATAAAACTGCTCTGTTTTGATCCAATCATTTACTGCGATGTTGTGCCACCATGCAGCATATTATCCAAGTATCAAGCTATGCATATGCATTGTTTATTTAGTTATATCTAGTCTATGATTAATAGCTTGCTGTCTCAATTTTATCAAAATTGGGAGAGCAATAGAATACAACATCAATGAGTCACAGAAGTGGATTATTTTAATGCAGTGTAAAGACATTGATAAGCAATGCAGAGGTGTTAGATGGATGCGTACGTGTTTTCAAACACAGACTGTTGTAGGCTGTCAATCTTGCAGTCAATACAGAAATCCCTCAGGTTGAGACAGTGGTGTGAAAGAGTAGTCAGAGGCATGTAAATATTGTTATGTGTAATGACTTTTTGGCCAGATATGAAGTAATGATTCTGTTTAAACAGCCTACACTACATTAACTCATGTTATTGTGAACTTCATAATAACACTTAGACATCCCATTATTAATAAAACCGAACCAAGCTATCAGTTACGGATCATTAGTGCAGAATATAAGATATGTTTGTGGATGATTCTCAGTGTATGTGATATGATATGTGTGTGTTTAAAATGTACTTGGCTATAGATACTATTCAGGACTGTACTTTTTGTTTTCACTGACCCACATTCTGTGTTGTGGTTTGGGTCTCTATCCCTCTCGCGCGGCATATTGATTACTTCAGCTGGGGGGAGCAGAATTCAGCACACACACACATTCTTTTTCTATTCTCATTCAACCTATTTTGCATTTCCCACTCCCTTTCTCACTTTCTCCTCCCCTCTCAGAGTTTTCCCAGCCCTTCACCATATTCTTCACCATTTTCAGCCTGTCTTTTCTTGCTTTTCCATTTTGCCTCTTCAATAGAGCTAAAGCACAAAGGTTCAGCCATGGTTAAGTTCTCACTAAAGAGAAACCCACCTCCTTCACGGCCTCGGCTATTGTACCATTGTCTCATTTCTGTCACGCTATTGTGTTTCCATAGGAATGAAGGCCCTCAACAAACCACATTTACAGGAAGTTGCGCTGCAGACTTCATTGCAATTATAAGCAATTTGCATTTGATCATTGTAATGAAAAATAAGTGATAACAAAACAAACCCAGTTTGTGATTCATGTGACGTTGTTAGACTAGGTGGAGTTGTAGAAGTGTAGAAGTAAAGGTGTTGTTATCAAACACCACATGTCTTTACACTCCAGTTGTCAAGCTGTTGAGTTTAAAGGGTAAAGTCTATTACTATGTAACGCTATCATGAACTAAAATGATTCAGCACGTTCCTAAGACATTTTGTTTAGCTTTTAGTTTTGTGAGGCAAGTTAATTAGTCTGGTCTAAATTGTTTATACATTGGTAATTGTATGTAAAATTCACAGGTAAAAAAAAAAAAAAAAAAAAAAACTTTTTGTAACTTTGGGTAGATGCTTAAAGAAGATTCTTATGCAAATAAAATATTTTATGAAATATTTCTATTTCAATATACTTTAAAATATAATTTATTCCTGTGAAGCAGAGCTGAATTTTCAGCATCATTACTCCAGTCTTCAGTGTCACATGGTTCTTCAGAAATCATTCTAATATGCTGATTTATAATCAATGTTGGAAACAGTTGTGTTGCTTAATATTTTTTTGGGACCTGTGATACTTTTTTCAGAATTCTTTGATAAGGAATAAATTAAAAAGAACAGTGTTTTTTGTTTTGTTTTGTTTTGTTTTTGTTTTTGTTTTTCAAAATAGAAATGTTGTGTTCAGTAAGTTTGTTTATTAGTAAATTTCTTCTTTTTTAAATAAATTACTACTTTTATTCAGCAAGGATGTGTTAAAGGGATAAAAAGTGATAAACTAAAGGCATTGTTAGAAAAGATTTCTATTTAGAAGAAATGCTGTTCTTTTTAACTTTTTTATTTATTAAAGAATCAAATTAGAATTATTTCTGAAGGATCATGTGACACTGAAGACTGGAGTAATGATGCTGATAATTCAGCTTTTATTTTAAATTTTAAAGTATATTAAAATAGGAAACCAATATTAGAAATTGCATTAATATTTCACAGTATTACTGTTTTTTTTTCTTTCTATATTTTTTGATGAGCGTTAGGGACTTCATTAAAAAAAAAAACATTAAAAATCTTACTGATCCCAAACTTTTGAACGACAGTGTGTATATGAATGGATGTATGAATTCTTTGCTAATCAAAATAAATACATTACATGATCAGTAATTTCTAAATGACTACAAGACATTTTATTAATTTTAAGGTTTAAGGTGTAGCTTGGTTTAAAATTATATAAACAAACTAGAACCAGAAGTCACACAAAACACAAAAGTTATTTCAGTTAAGTAAATGAGCCAACTGCATTCAATAAATGCTATTGAAGACAATCTTATTGATCATGACTACAGAGAATTGAGCAATTAATTGATTAAAAATTAATAAGGATTTGTAAACATCTAAGTTGTTCATTCATAAATGAAGTTTTAGATTTATTATTGTAAGGTTTAGTGTATATGTGGCAGAATCACATTTTACATAAAATGCATATAATTATGAGATCATGTTGAAATAATAGTGTAATTAGTAGATGTTTTGCTAATAGAGTAAGTGTATTTATAGAAAATCGATGTATTTTTTTTTTTGTGAAATATTTAACTACCCTTACCAAAACGAGTTATATTTTATATTAAAATATGTATCTTATTTTTAGTAACAAGTGTGTCATTTTATCCTTTGTATTTTTACTTCATGTGTTCTGTGTGCCTTCTCTATGGCTATGTGTAAGCTTTTCATCAGGGAATATGCATAGGCTCCGCCCACACAACAGGTGTAGTCAACACAACTCAGTCACACCCTGATAGGTTGCCATGGTGTGTGGAAAGTACCATTCTGTCTTCTCTAAAAAGGGGGTCAGAATTTCTTTCAAGTTTTAAGTTAGACTAATCTTATAAAACCTAATATAAATCTAATATAAACCCTTCTGTAATTCCTTATAATTCTATACGTAAATGCATGTTGATCTACAAAAATGTAGTTGGGTTATTTTCTACTTAAGTGACACATCCCCTGCTATTTCTTGGCTGAGTGGTAGCGTCCGAGCTTTGAGTCTGCTGTGACAGGTGTGTGTCAGTCAGAGACGGTCTATCTGATCTTTGAGATGGGGTTATATGTCCAGCCCAACGTCATGGTCTCACAGATGGCTGTGGACGTGAGACGACTGAGCCAGTCTGGGCTTAGCTAGCCCAGTGACAGCATGGCATTGTCTCTTGATCACTCTAAAGAGGAGTACTTTGAGTTTGACTCCTCTTCAGAGATCCTGGAAATATCTAGCTCGTCTTACTTTAGCTCAAACAGTGCTGATGATGAGGATGATGAGGAAGATTCAGAGCCGTATACCTTGGAGGAAGGTACAGTACCTGTGCCTTTTGACATTTTGATCTTTTTAAAAGTCTTTGTGCTATCAAAGAGACGTACCGTCACAGTAACTCAGTGTCTTTCAGTAACGGTCAAGTGTCTTATTCTGATATCTAAATAATCTAAACAGGTTTTTCCATCCTTGCTTGGTGATGACATACCTGGTTAAGACATTTAAAATGTACACAATACATCATAATCTTCTTCTTGTCGGGTTTCCTCTTGTCTCTGATCTTATCACTATTTGTGTTTTCTAATATTTGGTGTGAGCGCAAATACTCAGGCAGTCGTTTGTGTTAGAACGTCAATATTAATGTTAGTGCTGAAGGAAATCGGTGAGTTATTCAGGAACAAGTATTAAAATATGTTTTAGCTTTTATTTTGACTAATTAACGTCATGGCCTGCTGTTTAGATATTATTATATATTATATTACAAATTTGCTGTGTCTCAGAGCATTTCATAAAGTTGATCATGTCAACACTGCACAGACCATTTTCATATTGCCAGCATGCACTGCAAGTATGCTATTATATAACTAGAGTAATAATTAACTATATCAACCAGTTTTATTTATGTATTTATTTATTTATTTATTTTTTTTTTTGGCCTAGGATTTACTTTTGAAACCAATTTTCCTCAGGGATTGCCAGTAAATTTCACAAATAATTACAAAGAAACGGCAAGTACCACATTGAATTAAACATGAAATTTTGAAGTAGAAAGAAATAGTATTTCCTTGTAAAACATATTCAAATAATCTTAGTATTTTTTTTATTTTTTTACAACTTTGAATCTTTTTTTTTTTTTTACCGTAGCCTTTGGTGTTAAATACAATAATAATAATAGAGTAATAATAACAATAACTACCATTATTATTATTATTATTATTATTATTATTATTATTATTATTATTATTATTATTATGAATTGACAATAGTAATCCATTTTGTGTCTCATAAGTACAGAGCAGTTGGAGTATAAAAACAAAAGCTAGTAACATCTTAGTTGAAACCTGAAAATAGGCTTATAATTAATTATTTATGAATATTTTATTTTTAAACTAACACTAAATGTCCTGAAATTTCAAGTTTTCTTCAGTGTATTTATTCATGTTTGTTTATTTATTTATTTACCCTAATTTATATATGTGGGACATTTTCCTCCATTTTATCTTGTAATTACATATATACAGTGTAAAATATCGGTAACACTTCAGTATAGGGACCAATTCTCACTATTAACTAGTTGCTTATTTGCATGCCTATTAATAAAATATTTGATGCTTCTTAGTACTTATAAAGCACATATTCTGAATGACCATATTCTACATCCCTAATCCTACCCAATATCTACCTTACAAACTATTAATAAGCAGCAAATTAGTAGTTTATTGAGGCAAAAGTTGTAGTTGATGGTTTGTTTTGGACCTAAAGTGTGACCAAAATATCATGTTTAGATTTATATGTATATATCTATTAGCTTATTTATTACCTAGTGACAGTCACCCCACAGCAACCTTAAGTAGGTATAACACACTCTAAATTACTAAGTTATCAAATGTATTTTATCTTTATAAACAGGTTTATAAAGATATGCATGTGATTGTATTCTAGACCCACGTTTATTCTAGGTGAAGTTAGCTATGCATTTTAGGGTTAACATTGTTATAATCAGTTGCATGTGTTAATGATTGTGACACGCTGTAATATAAACTTAGCTTATGGTTGTGACACGCTGTAATATAAACTTAGCTTAGTACTGTGTAATGCATTAAAATGATGAGTACCAAATTTCATGGGTTACATATTTTATGCTGCATTATGCTCTTTAACAGTGTAGTAGTAAGTAGGTAGATATTACCTGCAATGTTAAATTGCATTGTTCATTTTAAAGCCTACTGTATATAAAACAAATAGGATTTTTAACTCACTAACAATACATTTATAATGCATTATAAATACAGGCTTGATTAAAAGTGGTATTGAAAAGCTGGAAATGTTTCTTTATATATTTGCATAAGTGAAAATGGAGTTTTATCTAAGGTTATTTCAGGAGCAAGAAAGTCACCTTTATTAATGCACTAAACAAGACATGTGGGATCTATTAATGGCTGACTGCGTTCTTTGTGTCCAGTTTACACTGTGGGAATAATTGTCTCTGTGCACTGGGAGCTGGTCTGATGGCAGGTCATTGTGTACGGTTGCTCTTAGTTTGTTGTTTTGTCTGGTGTTGAGCGTCATGGTAGTGGGGTCATTGAAATGTATGTGTACCCATGCTGGTCGACGGAAAACTTTGTTATCAAGTGTGAAGCAATCTGTCCTGGGAGCTTAGACCAGCAGCTGTTAATAGTCTAACTTGGTCTTTAATGAGTGTTTACCCATAAACCTTGCTAAGCAGGTTAATTCATTTGTGATGGCCATTGAACTATGAAAGGTACATAATGTGTATATATATATATATATATATATGGTCATCACATTATGTACCTTTCATAGTCGGACACCCAGCTGACCTCGACGACGCTATCCTGCAGATTTTCGCTGACCGCGATTCCGATGCCATTCTGGGTGGATCGTTCGCCGTTGTAGTAGAACTTGTAGCCGTCACCAATGTCCCTGGGTTTTGCTCCCTTCCACTTCGTCTCTTGAATGCACACAATGTCAGTGCGGTGGGTCTTGAGGACGTTTGCCAATTCGCATCTTCTTCCGGTCATCGTACCGATGTTGATGGTACCCAATCGTAGTCGTTGCGGGCTAGCGTCTTTGGCCCACCTCGTCCACAGGCGAGTAGCCCGCGCCAAGTTCTCGCGCTGTTCGGGCGATATCATTTTCATTATATTATATCATTATTATATCATTTTCAGTGAGGTTTTTAGTTGTCTCTATTACATTTCTAATCCACAACAACAAGCCACTTACATTGTCAGTCAAAAATTTTAATTATTTAATTTAATTCTACTCATTCTTTACATTGGCTGTGTTTGAATAATAGAAATTGTCTAAATATGTTAAAACATTTATAAATATATAAAATATTATTTATCTTCCTTATATTATTTTTTTTAATGCATAGCTTTCTCCAAAATAGCCAACCATTTAAAAAAAAAAAAAAAAAAAAAGAAATTAATGCTTTTTATTCCACAAGGATGCATTAAATTGACCCAAATTAACAGTAAATACATTTACAATGTTTACAAAAAAATCTATTATAAATAAATGAAAAAAACTGTATCATGCTTTCCACAAAAATATCTAGCATCACTACTGTTTCAAACATTAATATTGAGAAGAAATGTTTCATGAGCACTAAGTCAGCAGTAATGACTGCTGAAAATTCAGCTGTGCCATCACAGGTATAAATTGCATTTTAAAATATTATTAAACAGAAAACAGTTGCTTTAAATTGTAATAATATTTCACAGTATTGTTTCACAATAACTGTTTTTACTGTATTTTTGATCAAATAACCATCCCCAAACTTTTGAACAGTATAGTCTGTGTTTTATTATGAAATTAAATACCATTTATTTTATAAACCATTTATTTTATAAAAGTAATTTGAAGCATTTAATCTTTAAGCCGTGAGATTAAATTTAAAACCATGAGAAAAAAATATATAATTTAAGGGACTTTTCTATCTGATATTTAGTTAAAGCTTAAGTGAGACTATGATTTTTAACATTATGATTTTTTATATTGATTTTGGTGGTTGAATTGTTAAACACAATTGTAGGCTGACCTGCAGCTTTTAGGACTTTGTTCTTTTTTCATTTGTTCACAGGAACAATAAGAATTGTTCTTAAATGAGAATATTATCACATAGCAATTCCATTGCTGTACTTTGAGATGCATTGGGTGGATTTGTTAGGTTTACCATTCAGCCGTATCCTATCAGCCATTGTTGTAGTGTGACTCACAGTTCATAACAAGATCTACAGTTCTAAGTTTAACCTACAGTACAATATAATGAAACCATTCGTCAAACTATAGCTCCTCAATAAATATTTTCAAACTTTATCAAACAATAACAGAAAATGTCCTGTATTATTGCCTGAGTTGATTGTTTCAAGAGAAGAATACAGTATGGAGCTGATGTGCGTTTAAATGAGTCCTGCTGCAGGAATGTTTCTGTGTGGTTTATAGCTGGGTGTTGCTGGCAGGTCAATATCTGGGTGTTGGATTCAGGTGCTGGGTAGAGTCTCTACTCTCTCTGTACTGAGTGTGACACAGATGGATATGTCTGCTTTGCATTTGATTCTTTAACACCATACTTGGCTCAAAGAGCTTCTTTTTTTTTCGTTTTGAACAGTTGGAAGCATTATCATGTTGTCTAGTGTCCTTCTCACCAGCAGTACAGCAATTATGTAAATGTAGTGTTTAGCCTACTTAATATATTATAAATACATTTTTACAAATAACTATAAATTGAGCCATTTGAGTTAGATCCCTTAAAAGTATAAATACTGTGGCTGTGTCGCACAAAAAGAAAAATAATTAAAAAAGGGCCTTCCCATTCTGCATACTTAGTTTATTATTATTTATATTGCTCAGTGTTATCTGTAGAATTGGTCATTTCATCTTTGGACCACATGTTTATTGCATGATGATATTTTAAAGGTTGCAATTGTATTATATTGTACTATATTGCTTTGCTTCAAACACTCAGGCAGGGAGAATCTGCTGGATATGTCTATAATAAATCCACTGAGATATTTATAAGCTGGAAAATGCTGACCTGTTGATAGTGAGAAAATATGATGGTTGTAATGGTTGTGTTTTATCTCCATTGTGATAAAATAGAAGTTTTCCCTGCAGAAGAGATCTGTTATAGCAAAGATAAGATTCTGGAAGAAAGTTAGTTAGAGGATGTGAACAATATGACCTGGAAAAGACCCAAAATATTGGTTTTAATATAAATCAGTTTATAAGTCATTATTTGATCATTTTTTATTAACTGGGATTTTGGAATCAATGCAAAGAGAATCATGTGAATAAAAGAAGTACACTTAATTGTATTGAATGTATTAAATGTATTCAAATTCTTAAAAAATGTACCTGCAATATGATATTAATGAAACAAAAAAAGCCATTTAAGTGTACTTGATTATTTATATTTATGAAATTACATACCTGTTTAAAGATGTACTTAAGTTCTACATCATTGGGTCAAAAAAGAACTAAATTTAAGCCAATTGCATAAACTATATTTTCTTTTAATTGCAATTAATATGCATTTAAGTGTGTGAAAACATATTTGGAAAGGTTAAATTCATTTAAAGTATATTATTTTTTATAATAAGTGCTCTTTTTAAAAGTATGTTCAAGTTTACTTCTTTTTCACAAGTAATAAATGTCCTTATGTGTTCTAACTGAGCATGTTGGCACCTCTTATGCTACATACTGGTACTTTAGTGTTTCAAACACATTGCACCTGAAATTTAGAAATATTTATTTTGAGTTTGTCATTGAGTAACTCATTTTTCATTTTTTATTCTTCTGTTCCCACAGTTCTATGTGCTGATCGAGTGGGCCAGATGACTAAGACATATAATGACATAGATGCTGTGACACGTCTCCTGGAGGAGGTAAGCTGTGGGAAGTGGGAGGATGGGTCATAGCAGTCATTTAAAAATAAAAAATAGAGTGGAGGTATTTTTTGGTGTAAAGCGTGTCCCACATGTTGTGATGTAGGTCTTTCAGTGTACCATAATAGTTCACGATTACAGAAGTATCACAGTCCACAGTGTTAATGATATTCCCATACGTTTTTGAGAGATTATAATTATTGTGAACTAGATATAATATCCGTGAGTTTTTTTCAGGAACCAGGATTTTCATTCCTTTATATTCAATTCTGTAAAACGTAGTAATAAAGTCTCTGAAAGTCTCATGTTATTAACACAGACAAAGGAAGTGTTTGATAGTGAACGTGAGCTATACAGAAAACTTATGTGGTCACTTTGTGTTCTTCAATTCAGAAAGAGCGGGATTTGGAGTTAGCGGCTCGTATTGGCCAGTCTCTGTTGAAAAAGAACAAAATCCTCAGCGAGAGGAACACCTTCCTGGACGAGCAGGTGGAGCACATACGAGAAGAGGTAAGAGAAAAAAACGAAAGGTGAGATAACCCTGTTGGCTAATGTCATCTATTTTTCTTTCTAAATTTAGTGCCACTGTTGGTGCCGAAATTACACACCCTCTTAAGAAAAATGCTTCCCAACAGTAGCAGAACCCTTTTTTGTGTTAAATAGACCCTGAAAAGGTTCCATAAAGAACCATGCTTTGAAAAGGGCAGTATAAAACCTTTTAATTACTAATTTATTTTCTTTAATATTCTTTTTTTTATATTATTTATTAATTTTATGCTTCTATATACCTGTTAAGGTTTTCCATTTTAAAAAACACTGACAACAACTCTCAGTTAGGTACTTATATTTTTTATTGCATGACAAAAAATGACTGTGTGCTAACAACAGATATTAATTGAATGCATAAATTTAATTAACATTGAACATAAATACATAAATAAAACATGACTGATAGGAATCTGTCAAGATGCACTTTGAATTACATTTTAAGACAATTTAAGAAGGATATATAATGTACCTGGTAAGAGTGTGTTGATAGTCTATGAAGGTTGAGCTCCAGAAAAATCAGTAATGGGGTGACTTTTTTTTTTTTGTTTTGTTTTTTTGACAGTTACAGATTATAAAAAAAAATGGTGTGAATAACTAACTAACACATCAGCATAAAATGGTTCTTCTGGATGATATGGTTCTAAACTAATTATTTCTTTGTGTAAAGAACCTTTAAAGAACATTCTTTTTAGCAGCATAAAACAGATTTAATCTAAAAACATTCTTATACAAAACAACAGACTAATCTGAGTCTATTTGTATGCATCCATGCAGGTGTCTCAGCTGCGTCATGATCTCTCGATGAAAGATGAGCTCCTGCAGTTCTACACAAGCGCAGCTGAGGAGAGCGATGGAGAATCTGTTTCTACCACACCGTGAGTCTGTGTATTAAGTTTGAACAACACCTCAAACTGTGGAGTTCTCTTATTTTTCTAATTTGCCTGGAAATTATACAAATCTAGTTACATTTGGAATTTTCAGTGAGGAGATTTCTGTGACTTTTCTTTGCAGTATTCACAGAAATGACTCATCTTTCACGGTCCCGAATTACCTCCCTCTGGATTCACTACAGAAGAAGCTCAAAGACCTGGAGGATGAGAACACTGTCCTGCGATCAGAGGTGAGCGAGTGAGGCCTGACCTCACGTCCTTCAGCTGCTCATAAGAATGCTTTGCATAATATTATTCAAAACAGCCTCCAATCAAACTTATCAGAGTTTCAGGCATATCACATTTCCAAGACAAACACATTATTGTAACAGCTTCATTCTCAGATAAAGATATTTGCCAGTTATCTGTGCACTTTAGTAAAATAAACTTATATAATAATAATAATAATAAGCAAAGATACACACATCCACTTAGATATGTGGGTAGTTGAAATATAGCATAAGTTTTAAAAGTTTTAGATTATATGACTATAGCTTTTGACACTGCAGAGCAGTCAGAAGTAAATTCATACAGAAAATTGACCAGCACATCAGAATGTCTCACATTCTCGATGTATTGCCCCCCTCACTGTAACTGTCGATCTGTAATGGTGTGTGTTGGGCATCTGACCCCAGCAGACAGGTGGAATTCCATGCCTCACTGAAAATGAAATCTACATCCACACCTACACGAGACCTGTTCACAACAAAACATTTTAGAAATTCAGTAACAATAGATGAACGCAAATAACGAAGACCTCACAGTATAACATTTCTCAGTTTATGTGAACCCTATTAAAGTGGGCCATGACATGAAAACAACAAGCTTGTATAAGAACTTTGGGCCAGTTTTACTAACAGCTTACACCAGCGCAAACTGTCTTTTGGCGTTAAAATAGTACTGTCAGGTTTTACTAAAGTCGCACAGTGACGAATTAGTGCTGAAAAGGCGTGGACAGTTATTTTTGCGCCTGACCTTATTGAATATGCATTTGTAGGAGTTTCCCTTTCAGTCGCAAAATTTATGGGAGGAGAGAATTCAAATGAATCACGCAATGAGATTTACTAACGTTTGCGCTCGTCAAATTACTGTTATTTGCGCCATTATTTAATGCCCCAAAAAAGCATGTCTTAAACTATTTTGCACTTGAAATGGCTGCAATTACTGTTGCTAGGAGGTGGCACCGCAGAGAAGAGAGAGCGCGTGGTAGAAGGGAGAGGATTTTTTTCCACACGTATTAATTTATTTGGAATGCAAGAAGAACGCGAAAATATCATTTGCCAAGCCATGTTATTTGTAATTTGCTTCAGGAAATTAAAGACGACTTTGAACCCTCAACCAGGAGTCTCGAAATACCAGGTCCAGCTTCATTTTTTGGCCTCTGGTTCTTTTCAACGTACTGTGGCTTCTTTATTTCTTTATTTTTTATTTGCGACTGCTCTAATTTGCGCTGCGCTTGGTATATTGCGTTGGTCAATATGTAAATGAGATGCTACGTCTGTGTTATTTAATTTGCTTATTGTTAGTAAATCACCTGGTGCTGTTTTGGAATTGCGCTCTCGCGCTAATTTGCCCTGTTTAGTGAAACTGGCCCCTTGTCTTTTGTTGTAGATTAAATTCAACCTAGATTGTTTTGTTCTAAAACATGAACACTTTAGACACACAACCTGTTCTTCTGACAGGAAACCTGAAACAAAGTATGAGTCAAGTAAAATGATGCCGCCATTGTTTATTCAGATCATTCTTTAACACGTGTGTCTGTGTGTGTTTATAGGCAAATCACTTGGAGACAGAGACCATCTCGTATGAAGAAAAGGAACAACAGCTTGTAAATGACTGTGTTAAAGAGCTCAGTGAGTAGAACCACCTATCAACGATCATATTCCCTCCCATTGTAAACTGATATTACATAATCATCCTAAACTAGTTAAATTCGTGTATTCTATTCATTCAATCCTTGTAGTATAACTTTTTAGTTATTAATGACATGAACTGCACATACTGAGGCTAATCTATAACTTGCTTTGATTGGGGATTCCATGGTTTTTCTTTACCAAGGGTGAGTTTGACACATGAAGTGTATCTCTTCCTCCTTAGGAGATGCTAATATACAGATCTCCACGATTGCAGAGGAGCTGGCTAAGAAAACCGAGGACGCTTCTCGCCAGCAAGAGGAAATCACACACCTCCTCTCTCAGATCGTGGACCTGCAGAAAAAAGCTAAATCTGTGAGTTCTCCTCACTGTACAGTAGACGTGATTTAATACACGGATCTCTGGTTTGAAAATTGGTCATATAACAAAAAATTGGACAATATAACACAAAATGTAATGTTATAAATATAAAACTATATTAAAAAACTATATTAAAAACTTTGCAAGCAGTCTTGGGAAGGTTACTTTGGAAATATAATAGGTTGCAGATTACAAGTTACCCTATTTAAAATGAAATAAGTAGTGTAACTATTTCAATTACTTGTCATGTAACTGATTACTGATTACATTTCTATTGAAAGTTTTTAAATGTTAATCATTTTCAAACATTTAAAGCAGGGTTATCAACACCGATTACTGTCAGACTTTCAAAAATCTATCATCACTTGAATTAAGATTATAATAATATAATTTTAAAGCACAGCTACCACAAAATCAGACTTTATCTTTAGCACCTCTTTTCACTTTGAGATACTTCTGAGGTTAAACACAGATTTAAAATTATTACAAGAAATAGTTTAATAGCTATGATACTGTTTTTAAAAAATCTAATATTTGCAAAGCTATGTCAGGAAACACTGGCATCTAACAATGCCTTGGGGAAAAAATCTTAAAATCTTAAAAAATTGTTCATCTTAAAAATAAAAATAAAACATACCTACCTTTAAATAGCAGAAAGCATTGTGCACAACAAAAACAGGCAAGGCAACAAATTAATATTATTCAACATATCCTACCTTTTATCAGAAAATATTCAGATGTAACCCCCTTTGTAATTGTTAACATTTTCGTGTAATTTAATTACACTTTTTTTTTTCTCAGCAACTGTAACAGATTACAGTTACATTTACTTTGTAATTAAATTACGTAACAGTGTTACATGTACCTAGTTACTCCCCAACACTGTTTGCAAGATACAACCATTTAACACAGCCTTCTAAAAGAGCCAGTTATGTTTTTGAGGAATTCATCACCTGTTATTTATTTATTTGTTTGTTTATTATTATTATTATTATTATTATTATTATTATTATTATTGATACATTTTAATAGTAACAATAAATAATATGAATATTATTTTTAATATGAACTTTATTTGTTTGTTTGTTTGTTTTTATTTAGCTTTTCTTTTGGTGTGATATAATAACCAAAATTAATGCTGCTGTTTTCAACGTTTCTTGCTAATAAGAAATGTATTCATGAAACATAATCTTGACCATTTTTTATTTGGTTTTAGTTTGTTGTACTGGCAGTTATAGAAAGCATAGTTGTCTAATGTTTGCTACTTTTTTTAGTATGCACTAGAAAACGAAGAGCTCACCCAGCATCTAGGAGCTGCTAAAGACGCCCAAAGGGCCCTAACAGCAGAGGTAACACGTGCACTCAAACACACCAGCATATTCACATACTATAATTAATCTAAAATGCCACCATATAACAATTAATGATAATCATAGGTGTGTATTATCCTTTGAATTGTTTGATTTGAATTGAAACCTTGATCTGACTGATTAAATGATTTTTACTGCTGTATTCACCTGCTATCGGTCTCTTTATCTCAGTCTTTATCTGTTTCTTTCTGTAGCTGAGAGAGCTGGAGGATAAGTATGCTGAATGTGTGGAGATGCTGAATGAAGCTCAGGAGGAACTGAAGAACTTCAGGAATAAAACGCTGCCTCTCAGTACACCGCGACGATTCCACTCGCTCGGACTCTTCCCCATGGTGAGAAATGGAGAACAAGAAAATATTTGAATGTATTATTAATTTGTATTATTTTCACAAATTGGTCACTTAGTATGTACTACACAGTAAGCAGTACACTAGTATGCTATATATACTAATACACATACAATATCACTGTTATTCCCTGGCTAATGGTGTGTTTGTGCTTTGTGTGTAACAGGACTCTTTAGCTGCTGAAATTGAAGGCACCATGAGGAAAGAGATTCAGATGTCTGATCCAGACGTAGAGGAACAAAGGTGTGTTAGTGTGTCATTTCCTGTGTCCTGCCTATGTCTCATATCCTGCATGAGTTACGAATTTGCATGCTGAGTCAGTTTCAGAGGAATATAAAATATATTTTAATCTCTGTTCCAAGGCATTTTATGTTTACATTTTTTTCCTGTTATCTTTTCATAATTTTAGCTTACTGGTTAAAGATCTGAGATGATAACTGAATGGTTCAAATCACCTAAGGATGACACTGACCTCTGTACATGCTTGTCTTCTCCTTTTGTTCAGGTTGCACCCTAAACGCGTCTTTGCGACAGTGCGTAATATCAACCAGACTGTTCGGCAGCGCTCCATGGGCCCATCCCCCATGAACATCCCAGGGTCCAATCAGACATCCTGTGTGAATTCCAGGCGTTCTAGTTGTCTGAGCACACCCAGATCCAGCATGTATGGAGGGGATGGTGTTGAAATGGACAACCGCACCAACAGTATGCTGATGGAAACCCAGTCAAATGAGGACGGGTAAGAGCATCAAACACGGTATTAAACCATAAATGTTTAAGCAGTATGATAGAAATGTGTTGTGCAGGTTTGCTTAACTATAGTTTGGGGACAAATCTGTTGTATTTGAGGACATCTTCACTTGGAAAAATGACATATACTACCATTCGGAAATTTTGAGGCTTGGTAAATGCACCAAGGCTGCATTTATTTGATCAAAAAATACTATAAAAACATGCTGTAATATTGTGAAATATTTTTAAATTTAAAATATTTTTTTCTATTTTAATCAATTTTAATATATACGAACAGCATTTACTGTATGAACTTTTTTTTTTTTGTAACAATGTAGATGTCCTTTTTAATTGATTTAATGCATCGTTGCTAAATAAAAGTATTACTTTTTTGTTTTGGAAAAAAAAAAATGTTTAAACTGTAGTGTATATGAATTATCGGTAAAAAGTTTGGAATAGTTAAAATATTTAATAAATGATAATAATTGAACTCCAAATCAGTATATATAAATTTGGTTTCTGAATAATAATGTAATAATGAATAATAATGTAACTGTAATGTAACTGGAAATTAAGCTTTGCCATCACAGAAATAAATTGAATTTTAAAAATATGGTAACCCTTTATTTAGTATAGGGATCAATTCTCGCTATTAATTAGTTGCTTATTAGCATGCCTATTTTTAACATATTGGCTGTTTATTAGTACGTATAAAGCACATATTCTGCATGACCATATTCTACATCCCTAATCCTACCCAATTCCTAAACTTAACAACTACCTTACTAACTATTAATAAGCAGCAAATTAGGAGTTTATTGAGGTGAAAGTCGTAGTTAATGGTTTGTTAATGTTGAGAATTAGACCTTAAAATAAAGTGTGACCAAAAATATATTACCGTAGAAAACCTTCTTTTAAATTGAAAAAATATATATTTTGCAGCATTCCTGTTTTTGTGTTTTGTTTTGTTTTGTTTTGTTTTGTTTTGTTTTGTTTTGTTTTTGAGATCCAATAAATTCAGCCTTGGTGAGCATAAGAGACTTATTTCAAAAACATTCAACTATCTTTAAATTATAGATACTGTAAGTTAAAAAAGGTATAG
Organism: Spinibarbus caldwelli; assembly: GCA_039654775.1. Taxonomy (NCBI): domain Eukaryota; kingdom Metazoa; phylum Chordata; class Actinopteri; order Cypriniformes; family Cyprinidae; genus Spinibarbus; species Spinibarbus caldwelli. The sequence goes on along the minus strand of CM077227.1, from coordinate 10,479,270 downwards.
TTTGTCTGTTAATCTGTAGTAACTATGACTACTATATTGATTATTGATTCATCTCTATTTCTAAACTCTAATAACTCAAAATGGATATCTATTTTTCCAAACTTATAGATTGACTTTAGTGTAACTAGTGTTCTATTTATTATATGTTCTATTTTATATGTGTGTATGCATATATATGTGTGTGTGTGTGTGTGTGTATATATATATATATATATATATATATATATATATATATATATATATATATATATATATATATATATATATATATATATATATATATATATAATATAATATAATATTAGCATTTTATCTTATATTGCAGTTATACTGTAACATGAAAATAATCAGCTTACTGTCTTTGTATTGGCAAGAAAATATTATTGGTTAATAATATTGATTTATTGGTTCTGGTTATATTAAAACAATAGAAATTGTTACATTTAGGCATGTGTGTGGGTGGGGGTGTAAGTTCTTTATTAGTGGACATTGGACCACACTGTATCGTTTAGTTCTTTGTCTGTAATATTTGTTCCAGTTCTGATGACTCCAACAGAAAGCCTGGCACACCTGGCACACCCGGCTCCCGTGACTTGGAGGCGGCACTGCGTCGCCTTTCCCTTCGACGGGACAACTACCTTAGCGAGCGGCGTTTCTTTGAGGAGGAGAGAGAGCGTAAACTCAACGCCCTGGCAGAAGAGAAGAGCGACTTGTACGAGGAGAGAGATGGTGGGAGTGGCAGTGAAGACGGCGGCCCCCTCACTCCAGCAGACAGCATCATGTCTTTGGGCACCCTGCACTCGGTTTACTCCATCTACAGCACCCGATCCTACCTGCCGGAGAAACTCCAGATCGTCAAGCCTCTGGAAGGTGACCGAGCCAAATCCAGGCCTTTCACCCTCTTATTGTTTGATGCTCTGTGGGCGTTAATGCACCACAGTGCTGAGGACCTCTCTACACAACACTCCTTCTATTTCAGACACACACAACCTCGCTGCTGGTTTGAGATTTAGACACGTCACATTATATATACACATTACTGTTCAAAAGTTTGGAATGAAGAAGATTTTATGTTTTTAAAAGAAGTCACTTATGCTCGCCAATGCTGTGTTTATCAGAAATGCAGTAAAAAATGTTATTCATTAACTATTTTCTGTTTTAATATATTTTAAAATGTAATTTATTCCTTTGATTTTCAGCAGCCATTACTCAAATCGTCAGTGTCACATGATCCTTCAGAAATTACTCTTATATGCTGATTTGGTGCTTAAAACATTTGTTATTATTATCAATGTTGAAAATATTTTTTTCTGCTTAATATTTTTGTATAAACCATGATACATTGTCATTCAAATGTTTGGCAAAAGTAAGATTAAAAAAGAAAAAAGAAAACAATTACTTATACAATTACAGTTAAATACATTTATAATGTTACAGATTTCTATAATAATAGAAAACACTTCTAACATGTAATCAAATTTGACAATATTACTGGTTTTACTGTATATTTACTGTTTTTACTGATTATATAGCATAAGAAACTTTTCAAAATCATAAATATTTTTATACATGCACATAGAACAGCATTTGAAAATTAGGATTTAGTGTGAAAAGCACAACTCCATGACGCACTTTATGGTCTGTATATATTTTTATATAGAGAGAGAGAGAGAGAGGTACTAAGGCGTATTTTAAAATGGTGTTTTTCATTTACTAAAAGTTAGAAACTAGCTTGCTTCTTCAAAGGATATCTTTCACTTGTTTTCGGTGGAGTTTATTATCTTCACGTCAACAACAGGGTTATTGAATTATTTTAGCTTTGAATATCAGTGCTGCAACAGATTGTTATTTTCTTTAATTTTAGGTAAGTGTTAACTGTAAACCAGTCACAGCCTTATGATTCATAATCATATCTCTAGCGACCTCTGCTGTTTATTGATAAAAGATAAACTAAGCCGTAATAAATAGCCTGCCCATTATTAGGAATTGCAGAAAGCTCAAAAGCATGTTAACAAATTATCAATGATTTTCTGATTCCGTTAACATATTTGAGTATGTTTTTAAAGATACTAACAGGACATCTGATAGATTAGCTCCAGAGAAAGAAATTTTTTTGAAGGATAGTTGGCTCAAAAATTTAAATTCTATCATTCACTTACAAAACCATGACTTTCTTTCTTGTGCAGAGCACAAAAGACGTTATTTTAAATTCATTTTAGTTACCATTCATGGGGGGGGAAACAACTGAAACATTTCTTTCAAAACATCTTATTTTTTTAATTCCACAGAAAAAAGAAAGTCATACTGGTTTGGAACAACATGAATTTTCATTTTTGGGTGAACTATGCATTTTTATATCTGTTTACTTCCATCTTTTCTGTCAATTTTAAGTTTGTGTGTTTGCATCCTTCCTTTGTTTTCTTATCTTTTCATTTTCTTACCTGTCTGTTTTTAGCTCTCTAATAAACAACTTTAATCGTCCCCTCCTTCTTTTCTCTTTCTTTGCTTTAGTCTTTCCACAGCAAGAGTCAAATGAGTATTATAGCTTTGGTCATGTATCATGAAATCTATTTCTGAGCCATTTTCACGGGAACATACTGTATTTACAATAAAATGGATTGTTTAACTAAAATGATAACTACTTGCCAAGTTAATTTAATCCAAAACTACATACTATAATCTGTAAGGAACCCCTAATTAAATTTACTCAATTATTAATATTAAATAGTTTATTTTGTACTGAATGTATTTATTTATGATCATGTTATCAATTAAATATGTATCTGCTGAACATCTGGACACATAATATAATATAATATCATATAAACACATGTTGAGTAATGTTTTATCTACATTTTATCCCTAAAATGTAATAGAATATAGGTATACCCTGCATTACAAAGACTCTGATATACCTTGCATTATAAAAACTGTGTGGTTTTATCGATTAATATTACAGAGTTGCAAAAGTGTTTCTGGACTAACCATTTTAGCAGCAACAGATGCTAATTTGAAAGCAGTCATACTAGAATTTCCCTAAATTCAGTAAGAGCCTAATCTCTTTTTGCATCTTCTGAACTTTTATGTCACACTTGATGTATGTCTTCTTGCATTCATTTGATCTCAGTGTGTTCTCAGTGTTCTGTATGTTATGTGGCATTTTTTACAGTTTGTATCTGATCTCCTCTCTTGTTTCCTCTACCCGTTAGGTTCGGTAACTCTGCATGCATGGCAGCAGCTCGCTCAACCCCACCTGGGTGGCATCCTGGACTCACGGCCGGGCGTCGTGACCAAGGGCTTTCGACCACTGGAGCTGGACCTGGAGGAGGTGTACCAGTTCACTGACCTGGAGGAAGATGAGCCAGGACAGCATTCCCAATCCGCCATCTCTACCTCATGCCTGGGCTCTCTGCCTTGTTCACCTGCTTTGCGACGACCTCGTGCCAACAATCCTGATAACCAGGAAGAGCAGCTCAGAGAAAATGGAGGGACCCCTGGAGTGGGGCCAGACCGAATGGAGGCTGGAGAGGAGGAGGTCTCATCTGGTGAGGGACCCTCGTAACCCCACTCACCCTCCGGACAGGCTTAGGGGGGAGGGAACATAAAGCCTCACTATAAAACAGACGATGCCTTAGTGGAGTACCCATATGCCCCAGTTGTACTGTGCCTGTGAGGGTCTAGGATGAGCTGGTTCTCTCCTTGTTCAGCAGCAGGCACACACCCACTGCACATCATCCACTCACCCTGAAGACAGCTGCCATATTCTTTTGAGTATAGTCATTTTTTTTTTTTTTTTACATTTTACTGTCATTCTGCCTGTCAGTCATCTCTCTGGCTCCTCGTGCTGAAAAAAATGAGAATTGAGCCTTTGGACACTCTGGAATACATGACGTATCAATTAACGAATACTTTACATAGTAATAAATAATAATAAATGGTAATACATAATGTTTTTGAAATGTTTTGCAATTTAATTTTAATTTAATTAATTACTAAATACAATTTAACAATGCAATTCAATAACAATATAATTTAATAATTATATTTATATACCATTTACATATCAAGGGCTAGATTTACTAAACAAGGCAAATTAGCGTTAGAGCGCAATTCCATAAAAGCGCCGATGGGAGAGGAAAATTCTGCGTGTGATTTACTGACAATGCGCACATTAAAGAACACAGACGCAGCCAGATCCTTTCTATAATGACCAGCGCAATCTACCAAGACCAGCTTTACCTGCCTTAAGACATGCTTTTTTTGTCCGTTACATAATGACACAAATACCAGTATTTTGACGAGCGCAAACATAAGTCGCGTTGCGTGATTAATTTTAATACTCTCCTCCCATAAATTTTGCGTCTGAAAGGGAAACTCCTACAAATGCATATTCAATAAGGTCAGGCACAAAAATAACTGTGTCCACGCCTTTTCAGCGCTAATTCTTCACGGCGCGTCTTTAGTAAATCCTGACAGTACTGTTTTAACGCCAAAAGACTGTTAGTAAATCTGGGCCTAAATTATAATATATAATATACTGTATTTATTGTAATGCGCAATCTGAATTATCCTAAAATATGCTTCTATTTATTTATTTATTTACTTTTGTTATTGTTTGTTTGTTTGTTTGTTTTCTTTGCAGACCCAGACATGGTCTTGACAGGCTTTCATTCATCCTTTAACAATTCACCAATTATATGAAAATGGTGGATCTAGTCTAAGATACTTATACTTGCGAATATGAGTATTATAATAAGTGTTAATTATGAGCTTCTAGACTCAATTCTCATTTTCAGCACTAGTTAATTTCCTAAAGACTCTTCTCAATCTCTCTTCTTACCTGTATTACCAGAACACTGTGTCAGAGAGTTTAAGGCCTGGTGGAAAAACAATATTTATTTACTCACTCTCTCCACACACTTCTCCCCTGATAAACCTGTACGTGAGATTTAGGCTGGCGTCCACCCTGAGGGCACAGAATGTGATGTTTGATACTAAACTGTACAACACACATACACATCCCTGGATGCATTTAACACACATCATCATCACACATTCCCAAGAGGAGCCCCAGCATGTAACTAACATCCAGCTAGAGTTCTGAGTGTGTTTAAAAGATAATGTTACAGAGTTCTATTAAAAACATGGAGGTGTGAGCCACAGTCATGAGAGTGAACAGACTCTAATGTCACTGGAAAGAGGTCACATAGACACCACATGTACACAAACACACTCCACATGCTTTCAGTCAGGCTTGTCAGCTACACAAACACACCAAAAGCCACAATTTAGAGTTTTAGACACATTGCTCACATACCTTCTGTGAATATCAGTACACTTATAAAAAGTTAAGATCATACAGACAATTGTTTTTTGTTTTGTTTGTTTTTGTTTGTTCATTTTGTTTTGTTTTTTGTTGTGTTTGAACTTTTGTTTGTTTGTTTGTTTAGTGTTTTGTTTGTTCATTTTGTTTTGTTTGGGGTGAAGTATCCCTTTGATGACAACTGACAACTTTCTGCACAGAATTATTGAAACAAAATGCCAGCTGCTATGTATGATATGCTCTAGCTTGTCTGTAATAATTGAATTCATCATTTGATCTTTCCTTTTTCCCACTGTTCTCTCCTGCTGTGTGAAGCTATTTAAAACTGCATCAGGATGAATCATACGATCAAAACTTCATGATTTGAATGTAAATTTAAAGATCCAAATATTGCAGTTGTTTTTAAGCCCAATAATAGCTTGCATTATGGACCATTACATTGCATTAGCTCTCCTTACATAGATCCTGAAGCAGTTTTTACTATCTCTGTATGTTTATATACTGTAAGTGTGTTTGTGATGTTGTGTACTGATGTTTGTCTCTCCTCTCTTGCTCTCCCCAGTGCATTTTCCTGGTAAATGTATGTCTCACACCAGCTCCACGTACACCTTCACTACCTGCAGGATCCTGCACCCTACAGATGAACTCACCAGAGTCACACCCAGGTAAATACTCCATGGTCTTTTCATAATATCATCCTAACAACTTGTTAGTGTATATTAATTCATGGATCATATCAGACATTTTTGGCTAATACATTGTCATAAATCTGTGCAAAAAATTGTACCTTACAGCTTGTCACTGGAGCAGCACCCATAAAAGGTAGTGCTATGAACCTTTTAGTGGTAAATAAGGTAGAGAGTTGTCCCTTTGATGGTACTGCCCCAAGCCAAAAAAACTAAATAAATAAAAAGCAATGCTCAAACAAAAACTGGACACAAAATCTAGTAGTCTGTGAAATCCGCTGGCTTCCAAAAGAGGGCACACAGAAGGAACATCTAGGAGAAGCAACCTTTAGAACCATAAAGCAACAAATGGGACACCCTATGGTTTATTGGAGAGTCTTAAACCTGTATTAAGGGTTCCAGACAAATAGCTTGTCTCTGTAGCAACCACACTGTACAGCTGTGTGACTGGCTCTCTGCAGGTCATATGACGAGGATGATGAGGCGGCTCTCTATCATGTTGTTCTGGTGGCGGGCTTAGAGCAGACTCACTGAGCAGAGCCCCCTGGGGGTGAGGAGGAATAGCATGACCAGTCTAGTGCTGATTAGACCTTGTGTCATGGGAGTGTGCTATTCTCTAACCAAACACAAACCACTCTAATGTCCTTACTGACCTGTAGGATGTTTCTCAACCTAACATCTTTTTGTGGGAGACTTTATGCATTGTGATGTAACCGATTTATGAGGAAATAACAAAAACAGTGTATCAATATATGGTTATATCTGTTTGCATTGCAAATTAATGATGTAAAATACAGCATACTACTGTTTTAATACTGTAAAATACTGCAGAATGCATGAAAGAACAGACTGATAACTGAGACATGATATATCTAATCAAACAACGTAACAATATATAAATGACAGCATGGCTGTTAATTTATCATCAAAAGAATTTGCATCCAAAATAATAATGTACAGTATGAATACAATTGCATTGGAAATTAGCTTAAAAATGATCATTTTAAAATAGAACAATGGCATTCCTGTAAGTCTTAACAGTAAGGCAAGGTGCTAACAACATGGGGTTCGATTTCCAAGGAATGCATGAAATGACAAAAATTAGTACTTTTAATGTAATGCATTCACTTTGGATAAAAGTATTTACCAAATTCATAAAAAATATATATATATTTATTTTTTGTTTGTTTGTTTGTTTATTGTTATTAGTTAAAAGAAAACCAAAATCGTGTTGTCTTGGTGTGATTGACAAACGGCAAAAGCTGCAATTTAATATTATGCAATGCATGTTTCAAGCACAGCACTGTGTTCACAAGCATCTTATTATCCTAAGAGTGTCTCAAATCACAGTAAATGCTGCTATTAGTTTTGTAATTTTACAGGTGTAATGTAAAATTGAATTATTATTTTTTATTGGTATTAGTAGTAGTAGTAAATTTTATATTATTTTGTTTATTTTATAATCATAAAATTTTGCCCTACATAGGGTTCCCACGCTTCTTGAAAGTACTTGAATTTCAGACATATGGATTCAAGGCCTGGAAAGTACTTGAAAACAAACATAGGTTCTTGAAAGTGCTTGAATTAAATTTTTATAAATTTTGTTTATGGTGCTATTTCAAAAATTGTCCTATATGTGCTGTCAAAGATGGAACGAAACCGCACTAATGATTGAGGGTGGAGATGGGGCGCAGAAAAAAAAACTTGATGCGCAGCCTAGAGCCCTATGTAGGACAGTTTTCTTAAGCCCACTCCCGCTGAATTTCTGACCATTGCTGCCCGCTCTTTCAATGTGTGTGTCCCGCTCCCCACAAACATTCTAATATTGTATATAATTTTCACACATCAGGGAGCCGCTATCAATATGCGGGGTATCAAAATCGCATTTGAAGGAGTGCTCGATGTTCACTTTCGATTTTGCGATCAAATAACACTCTGTGTAAAGGAAGCACAACTTACAAGATCAGATATTTGTCAATGAGCTCAGGATCTGCTGAGCAGCAAATCCTCCACCATTGTCAGTCATCTCTCCTTACACTCGACCCGTGATCAGTCAAATCTGACTCCTGCAGCTTGTGTATGGATGCAGGGTTGTCAAATCTTTGTTTATACCATGGAATTGGGCTGCTTTTAAACTGTTGCCATGGGTTTATTTCCCCCCGTGGGTTAAAGGTTTGAAATACAGCATAAATTACATTTGACTGAAATGCTTGTATTGCAACATTTTGCATTCTACGTATGATAAAACTGTGCTAGATGTGAAGTTTTGTGAAGCAGGGCCACAGGTAGGAAGCCTTTGAGCTGTATTTATGATCAGTGTACATAACAATGAACTTAAAATATGTATTTTACGTATGGAAATGGCATATTTTGATATTTGGGATATGGTCATTGCGCTGTTTTGGGCTGTTTTTGACTGCCATGGTTTAGTTTTTTTTTTTTTTTTTCATGCAGACCTGGGAAATCTGGCTGTATGGTGCAGAGCAGACACTTTCAGTTTAGTGTAGTGTATGTTTTCCAGCTGAACTAAAAGATTTCAATTTCTATAAAAAAGCAAAACAACAGTAGGGGCGGTGCCGCGTTGGGCAAGTAATGTAATCAGTGTACGACCAAACACCGTGTAAACACATGTTTATGTAACTCCATTCTTTCATCAGGTCTTTCATGACGCTACATATGCTAGGGTGTAAATTTGATAGGTGCTTGATATAAAATAAATAGTGCTTTAAAAAGTCCTTGAAAGTCCTTAAATCTGGTGTTCATGAAAGAGTGGGAACCCTGCCTACAAACAAGCACAGCAAAAGCTTTTTTAAACCATTTTTATCACATTTTAAATTGCAATTGCAGTTTTTATCAGAAAAATCACAATTAGATTTTTTTTCCCCCATATTGTGCCTAATTCATATAGTATTAAAAAGTTGTTTTGTTTTGCTGCCACTATATATTGTATAGGAATCCAAATCTAAACTTGCACAATCAAAAACATACAGTATCTATCCCAATCAAACTGCAAACACACTAACCTCATTAGTGAACAAAATTTCCTGCATTTGGATTGACTTTATTGACTGGATCGACTTACAGCACTCTTGGAATATTTCAGTTTGTTCTGTTGTATTCACAGAGTTATCAATGCACGGTTTGACATGTGGCTTATATAACTAGACAACTCAAACTAATAGAGTGTTACTTTCTCAGTCTCTTGTCAGGTCCATCACTGGCTTCCTGTGTGATGTCCAACAGCAGTCTGCGCTCAACCCCTGTGTCCACCCCCTGCACGCCTCGTCGCCTCAGCCTGGCGGAGAGTTTCACCAACCTCCGCGACTCAACCAAGACCACCAGTACCTCTCTGGGACTAGTGCGCCTCCTACAGGAGAGAGGTATATCTGCTGCTGTCTATAACCCTCTCAGTTGGGACCGGGCGGATCGAGCCCCTCCACCAGACCCCTGTTCATCACACACTGCCACCCCCATGCACCCCGGTCCAGACACACTTCCCTCCACCCCTCCAAACTCCCCCAGCAAGTCCAAACCCACTAGTCCTGTGCTCCCTGTAGACTACAGCCCCTCTGACCCCCCCTACGAAACCTTCCTGGCTTCACGGCCAGCCAGCTCGATTCTGAAGGAAGTGCGGGAGGCGGACGAAAGGGCTCGGACAGATATGCAATGTCAGACTGAAGTCAGTGTGCAGAACTTGAGACTGGTGGACAAGGTGAAGAAGTTTAGCCTGGCTCCCAGAATTTTGACCCCAGGGATCAGAAGGCCGGGACCGCCGTTCGGGGCCCACGCTGTTGTGACTTCCCCTATCGGGGGACTGCCAGTGCTGAACTCAGGGATGAGAAGAAACCGCAGTTACCCAGCTATGGTTGGGGCTAGTATGGCTATGAAGGGCCCGGGGCCTCCTAGCGAGGATCTGCTGTTGGCCCCTGGGCCACCCAAACAAACTAGCCTCAATGAAAAGTGAATGTTGCTTCTCTGTTGTTCCCTTTTGCCTTTCATTTATTTAAATTTGCATTGATACAGTATATCATCCTTTCGACAACTCGAGTGCCTGTTATAAAGATGATATTTGTATAGATTATTTTGTTATAACAGTTGCTATAACAACCTATTTTTGTCTATTTCTCTGTCCATCTGACCAACATGTGAAGAGTACAAATCATTCAGCATTGTCACATATCTTGGTATATTCCAAGTTTTTGTCATTGTGTAAAAAAAAAAAAAAATGGACAATTTGCACTTGCTAGCTGTGAGAAAATGTAGCATATGAACAGAGCAGAAAATTCCCGCCTCAAAATGACTTTTAATTTAAGCACTTTTTGAATTTAAAAACTACTCAAGGATAAGCAAGAAAACGTCTTTTTTTGTTGTTGATGTTGTAAATCTGGTCTTCCGATGTGACATTTCAAGATTGGTTAATTTCGTGATGCTAGCAAGAGCACTGATAGCACCTTAATGCTAATGGTAGCCCAGGCATTGGTGAACAATGAAGTTTTGTCATTTATTATTTATTTTTAGGTCAGAATTTACTTTTTAATGGCCATGTTGTAGTGCTTTAAATCAGCCCCTATAGTGTGCCGAAAATCTGTAAAACATGCTTTTATAAGTACAAATACCTTCACAGAAGCCTTTTCCATCTAGTCCATTCAATTAAATAACTGCAGTGTAATTTTAATTGTCTAAAATGGCTTAATGCATAATATAATAGTAATTACAGTGTAATAACAAACTTCAACGATATGACTCAATAGAGGGCACTGTTGACATGAATTGATGATAATTTGCACATTAGCACAAACTCTCTGCGCTTTACATCCTCAAAAGTCGACTGACTGAAATTCTTCAGAGAGAAACTGAGACCATGGGGCTGTGAAGGTGCTGCATGAAGAATTGCAGCAGGTTTGAACTTGAAACACAATCATGTTCATGTTAAGTCATCTTTTAATGTCCTTTTGTTGAGACCAACATTATTTATAAGTGTATGTGTGGATGTACATAGCGTGTGGAATTGCAGTATCGAAGACTTGATGGGAAAATTGCACAACTACAATTTCATTGGTCAATAGGATATCAGGTTCAACTGCAAAAATACTGTACATCTGCTGTGGTTTTGGAACCTACTGATTGATGTGTGTCGTATGTAAAGCAAGTGAAGTTTGTATTGTAAGCTTTAAAGATTTCCAGGGTGCAACAGGAATTTATAGTGCCTGATTTTTTTTGGACAGACTGTATCGTAATGGCTTTGCCTGCCACAGTATGCACTGACATAAATACTGTATGTGTGATGTTGACTTCCTAATGCAGATATTTGAAGGATATATTATATTTGATGTATTACAGAGGAAGCACATAAATTTGAAAGTGCATGAGTCGTTCTAAAGAAAAGGTCTGTTTTCTTTTAGTTGAGGCAAATTTAAATTGTTTGTTGTAAATGTGTGTGCACTGTGTGTGTGTGTGTGCACGCATTTAATCAGCATGGCATTTGTTGAATGTGTTTCAGAACCACAGAGGTATCTGCCATGACTGAACATTAATTTCAACGGTGTGTTTATTTCATCACATTACTGAAGGGACATTTTACTTGTATATTGTAAATGGTAAATATGCAAAGGATTCAAACATGCTGACTTTTATATATAAAAAGCAAAAAACCTAAACTTGTGGGGGGTGGGGGGGGGGGGGGGATAAAAAATGGAAAAGCGATGACACTGCTGAAAAGTGGAGTTTTGGTTCATGAATTTTAGAAGCTCCCCTTTGCAGAGGATCAATAAACCAGTTGTGATAATTTTGTGTCGGTTGCCTTATTTTGCACAATTAATGAAGTTATTAGGTGTTTGTTCAAGTGTATGTCCATAAATATCCAAACACAATTTCAACATTCTTTAGAAAGCATGATACACTAGCAATGTTGACCACAAGAGGGCATGCTTCACCAACACTGAGCTTGCAGAAGAGCTTTATGTTTGTGTTTGCAATACCAAATCAATTTAAATCTATCTAGATTCAGTAGCATATCTGATTGTATTAAAAAACCTGGTCCAATCTAAATAACCCAGCAACTTTGTATCAATATAGTGTAATTCAAACACAAAGCATGTCCAAGAGAATCCGCCAGAGCGGTCGCAACAAGGGGGTCAATAATATGCCAGTTCACGTTTCTGAATTCGTCATTGTTTGATCTTGAGCTGACAGTAACCCTTTAGGGCCCTTATCTTGTAAATTTGCATGGAGTGAGTAGATGCTTATGTCCAGACAACAGCTGACTGATCAACAGGCCACTTGGTGTGAAGAGCACCAGCTGTTTACTAACAATGTGATGATATTCAGATGACATTCTCTAGCTGAAGATGGTTTCCATAGAAACACTGCAAGTTATTGTGAACACAAATACAAAGCACTTTCTTCCTTCAAGATTGTAATGAGTGGGCCTATTTTCTCCTCAAACTTTATATAGATTTTGGTTGTAATTTAGGCCTCTTAACTCTAAACTGAACCACTTTTCAACTAAAAGTTTATAGGCAGATAGTCACAATAATTATCTATCTATTAGGGGTGTAACAGTACACATATTTGTACCGAAAATTTTACATTGTTTTAACCACTGCACAAGTGGAACTTCATTGGAAACTTCCAGTTTTTAATATTGTTACTTTTGATGAGGAAATTCAAACAATAAATGCCGTTAATGACGCTCTTTGTGTGGCGTGTCAGAACACTGTATAAACGCCTCAGTTCAAACGGCAGCGCAAAGCGCGAGTCAGTGCAATCATCCATTTTACTACTAGTTTTAACGTGAAATAAACATGAATGAAAATCACACGCCTCACGTAATCACTCAGTGTTTCAACCGTGCAATGACATCAGTAAAACAGTTTGTGAACAACATGTGACGAAATGCACCATCTGAATGGGGAAGAAAGGTAATTTAACTGACTTTGAATTTCTGTAGGTTAAAATGTCTTGTTGATACCAGAAGTCAGAGGTGAATGGCCAGACTGGTTTGAGCTGACAGAAAGGCAACAGTAACTCAAATAAACACTTATTACAACCAAGGTATGCAGAAGAGCATCTCTGAATGCACGACACATCGAACCTTGAAGCAGATGGGCTACAGCAGCATTATACCACACCAGGTGCCACTCCTGGCAGCTAAGAACTGGAAACTGAGGCTACAATTTACACAGGCTCACCAAAATTGGACAACATACAGTTTAGATTGAAAAAATGGTCACCTGGTCTGATGAGTCTCAATTTCTACTGTAACTTTTGGATGGTAGGCCCAGAATTTGGTGTAAACAACATGAAAGCATGGATCCATCCTGCCGTGTATCAACGGTTCAGGTTACTGCTGGTGGTGTAATGATGTGGGGATATATTCTTGGGTCACTTTGGGCCCCTTAGTACCAATTGAGCATCATTTAAACACCGCAGCCTACCTGAGTATTGCTGCTGACCATGTCCATTCCTTTGACCACCACAGTCACCGTGTAATGGCGGTTTCCAGCAAGATAACACACCATGTCTCTTGTTGACCTATGATGTGAAGAATTAAAGCAGTTCTTCAGACTCTTTATGTTGTATTTGTTTACTTTTCTTCAGTAAATTTCTTCAATAAAGCATATATCATCGTCCTCATTTTATCATGCCAGCTATGTTACACAAGGACAGTAAGAGGAGTTTAAAAGGTTAATAAAGGGGATGGTGACTCGTGTGTACAGGCGCTTTTCCATACACAGGCTGGTGAAACAGAGTGGAGCGTGGAAGCACAAATGGTAGCCCACTAAAAATGAATTGAAAATTGGGATTGCCTCATACATGTTGCCTTTTACACCATTTACAGCAACTGTGAGGTCCGAGTTTACTTTCAAAGGGAGAGACAGGTGTGCATTCCACTTTGCTTTTAGAAATATACACGTGAACTTACCTAAACACTTCCCCTCAGGGGAATCCCCACCTCCATTTGTTCCATTTTATCAAGTGGATGAGAAAAGGTTGCACGAAAATACCCTTAACCCATTGATTTTGATCAAGGGAGTGAGTCAACTCATATGTTCACTTTATGCAGCTCCATACAGTACACAACAATGCAACATGTTTGTGATGTCACAACATCTGTATGAAGAAGATTTCAAAATTAGGACTCAAAAATAGACTAGAACACAACCACGGCCGAACAGGAGCGACACCACAAGCTTGTTCTGCTTTGTTGAGCAGGAAAGATACAAAGAATATCAGGCAAAAACACAGACAAAATTATGAAACCTTTGGTTAATATTTTTAGCTTTAACTTACATGCAACACAGAATAGGCATACAGAATTTATACAGTAATCACCTAAGATTCGGTATGTTTCTACTTGCTAATATGAGCATTACCACGGTAGCCGTTTGAGCTTCCGTGCTCCACACTGCATTTAAATTAGATATTTAGTAAAAACATTTTGTTGCAAAACTAACTTTCCAAATATTGCATCATTGCCATAATATCTCAGAAACTGTATAAATAGGGAAGACTTGATCAAGTTGTTCAGAAAGTGTACTGTATATCTAAATAACTGGTTTAAAAGCAGTTAAGGAAAACGTCCAAAATGTTTATTATTGTAGGGAAAAGGATTATGAATTTTGAACAGAAACTGTTTAGCTAATTACACTACAGGCTGTGTTTAAAGGGGTAATGAACTACATTTTTCTATTTTATGTTTCCTGAGGTGTACCTATAACGTTAGTAGGATTTTTACATCAAAAACTGTCATAATTTAGAAATAAAAGGCCATTTATACCCTGATTTTAGTCATTTTTCAACTGTTTGAATGGGCAGGTCTCTTCTAAAACTTCCAAATACCCATAGCTTATGGTTGGGTGACATCTTTGCATATGACATAAGTATTAATGTGGAACTGTTTTGAAAACTTTTGCAACATTTTTACCATTAAAGCTGCCGTGAAAAATCGTGAAAATTCTGATTACAGCATTATATTTAGATTTACTAAATCAAATACTTAAGATTTATTAAACGGATAGTTCCGGTCCTTGATCCTGATTGGTTGAGCCACATTCGAAGCTGTTCTAAATTACTCTAGAAACATACACCTTTGTTTACATCTGTGTGTTGCTCGGCAACCACTTTGTTGCTACCACAACCGTTTCTGAGGAACTACATTGTTTGGCGGAAGAATAATGTTTTTATTAATATAATTACATTTTATTTGCTTTGCTTTATTTTGTGAAACCTTGCTACATATATGGCATAAATATATAAAAGCAACAAACCCTGTGAAGCCGTGGTTTACAGTGAATTTCGCATCGTGCCTAACAACGCCCCTTAGCTGTTATAAATTCACTGTAAACCATGGCTTCTTGGGGCTTATTGTTTTAGTATAAGGATGGTGCACAAAGTCTAATATTGCAGAATAAGTTCCGCATTCTGTATAAAAGAGCCAATCACCAGTTGATAAAATCATTGCCATATAGAATTCAGTGTTGCCAGCTTAGCTGCTTTTTAGACCCCTTTAGCGACTGTCTGTACTTTTTGTTATGATGTGATGAACTAATTTATGTATTAGTGCTTAACTGAATATGTGCACATCTTTCTCATTTTATTAATTATTATTATTGAAATTTGTGTCTTAATTATTTAGATTTTTTTTTCTTTTTTTTTTTTTTTTTAAATGTGGTATTTACTTTTCGGATTGGGCGTAAATTGTCTTTGCGATGAAGTCAATATGCTTTGTATGTATTATTTATGAATAAAAAAATCATGATGATGTTTTGTTATAATTATGAGCTTTTTATGTTTTTACTATTTTAATTAACTTTTAAGTAATTACTATTTTAGAAGTCTTATTGCTTTTTCCATATGGAGAAATGCATGTTTCAAAACGCCTTGTATTAAATGTTTCATTTGAATTATACATATTATCACATAATAAATGGAAAACACTTTACAGTATAGTTAGTTGTATATGAACCAATGACAAACTAATATTGTGTTTGCATCCGTTAACATTAAACATGTTTATTTTGAATTTCATATGATTAAATAAAGTATGACATTAAATGCCCACACTCTCTCTTTAAGTACTATTTATAACAACATGAACATGAAGGAAACTATATTATAACAATTATATAGTCAAATGGGAAACAATTTACAGTACTGTTACACATTTATTAATATATTTTTTCATTTAAAAAGTCTAAGTTTAAGTTTATGTTCTCATTAGTTCATGCATTATGAGCTAACAAACTACTGTGTTTGGTCCATTAAAATTAAACATTATTAATATGATTTAAAATATTTCTCATCATGATACCTTATGCAAGCATAAATTGAAAATTGACCTTATTTTAAAAATATTGTCAATAAATATTGTAGATAGCAGTCCAATCAAAGAATTGTAAGTAATGGGCACTGGCATGCGGCATTCACATCTGACTGCCACACCCCGCAGCTGTGGGTATAAGAGGCAGCAGGTGCACCCCATTAATTAATATTTTTGCTGAGGAGCCGAGCCGGTAACCCGGCAGCTCAGCTGTGGTACAGCCACTGTGGCGACGGGACGTGACACCGAGGGTTACATACGTAACTGAGACGTTCCCCTTCGGTCGGTCACTCCTTTCATACACAGTGGTAATTCAAAGTGCTTCACATAAAAGGAAGTAAAATAAATATTAAAAAATAATAATCACAACAATAAAAACAAGGAATTTAAAAAATAATAATAATCACAAAAAATAAAAACAAGGAAAAACAAACATTCTCAAGCTTTGTTCAAACTCTTCCGCACTAAGTGAAAAAAAACCTTCCAAAACACCTAACTATTCCACTACTTCACCCCCTACTAACTTTGACCATCATAAACCAAACAAATATAACTCAGAGGTCCTACTTTCAACTGATTAACCAACACACTTGTCTTTCTTTGCCCACATTCTCTTTACCATCACAGCACTTACTTTAGCCCTCTGTTTAAACTTTTAAAATAATAATAAAAAAAATTGATTTAAAATGAATTTAAAACAGTTAAGAATAGAAAATGATTATACATAAAATACAGTGCAATCAGTTCAGACGTAGCACCGTGCTCATTCAACAAATGCACAGCTAAACAGATGAGTTTTGAGTCTGGATTTAAATGTGGCTAATGTTTTAGCACATCTGATCTCTTCTGGAAGCAGGTTCCAACTGCGGGCGGCATAATAGCTAAAAGCGGACTCCCCTTGTTTTGTGTGAACCCTTGGTATTTATAACTGACTCGATCCTAATGATCTGAGTGGTCTGTTAGGTTTATATTCAGTGAGCATATCTGCAATGTATTTAGGTCCTAGGCCATTGAGTGATTTATAAACAAGTAAAAGTACTTTAAAATCAATCCTAAATGTAACTGGAAGCCAGTGTAAGGACCTGAGGACTGGTGTGATATGCTCAGATTTTCTGGTTCTAGTCAAAATCCTGGCAGCAGCGTTCTGGATGAGCTGCAGCTGTCTAATGGTCTTCTTTGGAAGGCCGGTGAGGAGACCATTACAATAATCCACCCTGCTTGTGATAAAGGCATGAACAAGTTTCTCCAAGTCTTGACTGGAAACAAAACATCTAATTCTTGCTATGTTTTTGAGATGATAGTATGCTGATTTAGTTATTGCTTTGACATGACTACTGAAACTAAGGTCTGTCTCCAGAATCACCCCAAGATTTTTGACTTGATTTTTAGTTGTTTGACCCCTAGAGTCAAGGTATGCATTCACCTTGAGAACTTCATCTTTGTTTCCAAATGCAATGACTTCAGTTTTCTCCTTGTTTAACTGAAGAATGTTCTGCAACATCCAACTGTTAATTTCATAAATGCATTGGCAGAGGGAGTCAATGTGGCTATAGTCATTTGGAGATAAGGCTAGGTAAATCTGGGTATCATCTGCATAGCTGTGATAGGCAATTTGGTTCTTTCTCATTATTTGACTTAGTGGGAGCATATACAGGCTAAACAAGAGCGGTGCAAGAATTGAGCCTTGTGGGACTCCGCATGTCATGGACATCCACTTAGACTTATGCTCTCCTATGCTCACATAATAACCTCTCCCTTCTAAGTATGACCTGAACCATTTGAGTACTATCCCAGATAGCCCGACACAGTTTTCCAGTCTCTCTAGAAGTATGTTATGATCAACAGTGTCAAACACAGCACTAAGATCTAGTAGTACCAGCACTGATATTTTGCCAGAATCAGAATTAAAGTGAATATCATTTATTATCTTAATGAGTGCTGTCTCTATGCTGTGATGCGTTCAGAAACCAGATTGAAAATTGTCCAGGTATCCATTTGAGTTTTAGTAGTTGTTCAGCTGATTAAAAACTACCTTTTCAATAATCTTACCTATGAAAGGAAGATTTGATATTGGTCTATAGTTGCTCAATATGGTGTTATCAAGATTGCTCTTTTTCAGGAGGGGCTTAACAACTGCAGTTTTCAGGGAGTTTGGAAAAGTCCCAGAAAGAAGTGAGGTGTTCACCACTTCTAAGAGATTTGCTTCTAAACAGTTAAGCACATTTTTGAAAAAAGATGTGGGAAGTGTGTCAAGATAGCAGGTTGATGATTTAAGGTGCTGTACTATTTCTTCCAAAATTTTGCTATCAATTGCTTCAAAAACAGACATAGTTACTTATTTTTGGAATTGCGGTCAAATCTGTGTGACCTCTGCATAACTAGAAGATGTGCCAATCGCCTTTCTGATATTACTGATCTTCTCAGAAAAGAAGAAAGCAAACTCATTGCATTTGCTGTCGGAAAGCATTTCACTGAGAATCTGACTTGGGGGGTTTGTTAGTCTCTCAACAGCAGCAAAAAAAGTGCGAGTGTTGTTTAAGTTACTGTTTATGAGGTTTGAGAAGAAGGTCTGTCTAGCTGTGGCTAGTTTCACATTGAAAGCACGAAGGCTGTCTTTATAGATGCTATAGTGAATTTCAAGTTTCGTCTTCCGCCACATCCACTCAGCTTTTCTGCATTGTCTTTTCATACTCTGAACTGCTGTTGATTTTCTCCAAGGTGATTTCTGTCTGCCAGTCTTCTTGCTGCCTTTTTCAGGAGCAATATCATCAATAACATTCTTAACTTTCGAATTAAAGGAATCAAGGAGAAGATCAACAGAATCTGCAGAAATGCTTGGTGTTAAAGATATAGCCTCCATAAATAGCACACTAGTGTTCTCGTTAATGCATCTCTTTATGAAAGAGACAGATCTAGATTCAATTTCTTTTGTAGTTTTGATTTCTGCATTATCTATGTGAATATTAAAATCCCCTGCAATAGTAAAACAGTCATATTCTGAGGAAATCATTGATAACAGTTCTGTGAACTCTTCAACAAAGGCTGGAGAGTATTTTGGAGGCCTATAAATAATGATAAACAGAATGCGTGGAGCACCTTTCAGCACAATACCTAGGTATTCAAAAGACAAATACTGACCAAATGACACTTGCTTGCACTGATAAACATCTTTAAATAGAGCAGCTACACCTCCACCTCTCCTAACAGTTCTGCAGACACTTATAAAATTGAAGTTAGGAGGGGCTGTTTCATTGAGGACTGTTGCACTGCAGCTGTCTTCTACCCATCTTTCATTTAGAAACATAAAATCCAGGTTGTTTGTGGTTATTAAATCATTGCTCAGAAATTATTTATTTTTAGTGAGCGAATGTTTAAAAATGCTAACTTGATGGAATTACATTTTGTCTCTACAGCAATCTTAGTTTGATGCATAATAGGCCGCAGATTAGATGGGTCAGCCGTACGGCTTGAGAAGGCCTTAGACTTTCTTTCACATGATAAAACAGAAATAGAGGAAGCTACAGGCACACTGGGTTCCCGCTTGTTCTGTAAATATTTGTGACAGATGCTGCTATAATAGCGGGAATCTGACACATATCACTGAGAGCTGTTGTTTATGGTTCACCTACAGCAGATGGAGGGTTTGGGCCCTGGCGTTGTGGCAGCGGCCGGAGAGCTCTCACAGGAGGAGGAGAATGAGCTGGGTCCACAGGCTTTGGTGGTTGTGGAGCCCGCCGTTTTTTAGTAGGTATCTGGGGGCTTGCAGCGAAAGAGTGGGAGAGTTTGGTCCCAGCATATACCAATTCCTCCATTTTCTGTGAGAAGCTTAGAAGTGGAGATGCTGGAGAGAGGGATAAAGTGTCTGGTGAGATGGGCTCTGGCTCTGGTGTTTCCAGTGGTTGTGATATGTTGTCCTGGCTTCCCTGGCTGTTTTCCAGAAAGTCGTCCTTGGGTGCTGAGTCTTGGAGCTGTTGTGGTACGTCACAGTACACAGTCTGTGATGAGCTCTGTGAGCAGGGCTCAGCTGGGATGTTGTCCATGAGCAGAGCTTGTTGTGGCTGCGTGGCGTTATCAGTGTCCTTGTGGGGTTCTTCAACCACATGATGACTCGGAAGCTGATATGAAGTCCTGTGGTCACTCATACTCTGTCCAGGTGTGTGTGTGCCATTGAGGTTGAATGGATTGACACACACTACTGAAGGATGACAGAGGGAGAAGTAGATATTGTCCTTTAGCACTCTTGCACCAACTTTGTTTGGGTGGAGGCCATCCAGTTTAAACAGCTGTCTATGGCCCCAGAAAAGATTGAAGTTGTCGATGAAGTTGACTCCTTTTATACTGCAGGTTCTTTGTAGCCATGTATTCAGCCCAAGCAACCATGAAAACATGTTAGTTCCTCTTGCTGGGAGTGGTCCACTGATGAACTACTGAACTTCAAGTCTTTGAAGTGTTTCAAAGAGTTCACTGAAATCCTTCTTAAGGAGTTCTGACTGCTCTCTCAGAATATCATTCTTCCCCACATGGATGATGACTCGATTTGCAGTCTTGTGCTTCATTAAAATGTTCCGAAGTTCCTTGTTCACATCAGAGATGGTTGCTTGAAGAAAGCAGCATGTCGTTGTAGTCCTGCTATTGATGTTTCTGATAATACAGTCACCCAATATCAGAGTCCTGGGCTCAGCTACGCTCTGAGCTGAATGCCACTGTCTGCTCGACCTTGAGCACCTGTTAGCAGCGATGTTAGCTGCTGGCTGATCCATGTTCAATCACATTTGGTGATTCCTCTCCCACATACATTAATGCTTCAAATCTGTTCTCAAGATGTATAGGGGGTGGTAGAATACCAGTGTTTGCAAGCCTTGTTGTAGCCGTATCTGGGGTAGAGGATGCTACGGCAGCAATAAGAGATACTCGTGACAATCTGATGTCTCGAGTGCCTTTGGGTCTCGCTCCCTGTTTGTGCCATCGATTAGTCTGTCAATCAGTTTCGGCTTGTTCCTCTACACTTGGTATAAGCTGTTGTGATTCACTAGATTCACAGGAGTCACCGGCTGTATGCTGAGGGGGTCCATGATGATGATGATATGCTATGTGTTCCGCCTGTTTTGGAAGTCCAGCAAGTAACTTTGTTTCAAGAACCGCAATCCTTTGTAGAAGTCTGTGGCAATTCATGCAGCAAGTAGATTCCACAAGAGGCATTCTCTCTCTCGTCTGTTTTAATGTCGGCAGCTGTGTTGTCCCGTCTCTGGAATGTAAGCTGCTAGCAGTGGGAGGCAAAGAGTCTTATCTTTTGTCCAGTCCCAAAAAGTCTTTAGTTTGGTATTTGTGCTAAAACTGTGTTGTTTGAGCACTGTGCTGATCTGCTGAAGTTAAAATCTCAGAAAAATCTGAGAAAAGTACATAAACAGGGAGCAAAGCACAGAGCAGTAAGCAAGAGCGTCCGAACTGTAGTGAAGCCGGAAGCATAGCAGGCAGACAATAGGACAGGGCTCTACACAAAGAAGGTCGACTACTGCTGTTCCTCGAGCAACCCAAACAGTAGGACTTGTATAACACTGGGAAAGCATGCCCTTCCACCTGGAAGAGGCACACTGCGGAGTCACCTCCTCCCAGAGGGGGTTAAGTGACATTTACTCATGTGAAGTAACCCTGCAGGGCCCTATTGCACACGGAAGTCTCTGAGATGGCTCAGGCTGCATCATTTAGAGACGGCAGAACATGGTCTGCCAGGGAAAACACGGCTCTAATAAGTGTACCGTGGAAATACACATATGAGATCCCAACAGGTTCACTCATATGTGCACTAGCCTCACACCAGATTTCAAGAATTTATTGGCTGAAGGCCTGATGCCGGACGCTCCGCCACGTCTGGCCGCCGGAGTGCTGGAGGACTCGACAAGGTTTGCCCGGTCAGGGAACTCTCTGGACAACTTAAGCGTTACTAGCAGGCCCCGGGCCAGCTGTGTGCCAGTGCATCCGTGCCGAGCATTGCCTCGGTTAGGGAGTAGAACCACTGGCAGTGGGTGGTTTCTGGAGATGCAAGCAGGTCTACCTGAGCAAATCCAAACTGCCTCCAAATCAGCTGAACCACCTGGGGATGGAGTCTCCACTCCCCTGGAAGTGCTGCTCGAGACAGCTCATCGGCCGCCCGATTGAGCACTCCTGGGATGTGGATGGCACGAAGGGACCTCAGATGCTTCTGACTCCAAAGGAGGAGGTGGCGGGCGAGTTGCGACATGCGCCGGTGTAATCTGAACCTGGTGAGTACCACGTTGCCACGCCCACCTCGGGACTCGGCCATGGAGCCAGTGCTGAAGCGGTCTCTCAGTGTTGGGCAAGCTACTTGGAAAATGTAGTGAGCTAAGCTAACAGCTACTCCTCATTAAATGAAGCTTCACTACACTAAAGCTACAGCCCTGGGAAATGTAGCAAGCTAAGCTACAGCAACATGGCAAAAGTAGTTTACTACATCTAAGCTATTTTTTTTTTAATCATTTAATATATTGAACCAACATCATACCAAGTCAATGCTTTCTCAGTGATCAATAAAACTGTCAGTCAAGATAGATAGAAAGGCATTCAGTTTAACTGTTTATTCAACAACTGTTCCAAACCAATTTGCCAACAGAAATCACTTTCATGTACAGGGCCGGACTTACCTCATATTGTGACATAGGCAAAATATTTTTTTCCTGTAGGCCGGAAACCTCCTATTGGTAGTTGGTATTGTGGCTTTATTGTACACAGATACATTTGTATACATGGTAACACTTCACAATAAGGTTCATTAGTTAACATTAGTTAACTAGTTAACGTGAACTAAGAATGAACAATTCTTCTGCAGCATTTATTAATGTTAATTTCAACATGTACTAATGCATTATTACAGTTTTTCTCAGTTGCTTTGGTGCATTTCTCAGATCAGAAATGAAATTCTCAAAACTACTTGTTCAAGCTCCACATCATCTAGTCACTTGTGCACATGATAAAAGCAGTTTCTCATTCTTTTGAACAAGTTGCAATTGCTTTGGTACATTCATGCAATCGATTATGTACATTTGTCTGCGTTTTCCTACATTATCAGTAGCTAATGTTATATTGCTCAAAATGTATCATATAGTTCTCTGTGCAATTGTCTTACCCCTCAAAACATCTAGTCATTAGTTTATCGTATAATTAATTAAATGCAAAATGGTTGATCTAGTAGTCAAAAACTGTCAAGCATATTTTCTAAACATTTCTATTAGTCTTTTTGTAAATATGCCATGGATTGTGCAGGTGAATCTTGACTTTCACTAATGAAGAGAATATAGATCAATGATAAACCAGTTCTCTGAAATTCCTCATACAGTGCTACATGCAAAAGTAAAGCTCTGCCTGTGTTTGCCTTTCTAATTTTGTATTTTTGCCTTTGTGCCCATATTTATTTTTCTTTTCTATATCACAATGACATTGTAATGTTTTTGTTGTTGTTGTTGTTGTTTTTTTTTTGTATGTTTGTTTGTTTTGGGGGGTTTTTTGGTCAGATCACTAGTAAAAGTGTAACACTGAATCCTATCCAGTCTCTTTCAATCAATATCATACGGTAATATGTAAATTATACTTTTGAAATGGATATATGGCAAACATAAGAAGTGCAGCCTTCTGTATTTCAATACAGTAACTGTCATCCAAACTGTTGCCATAGTTTACATCAGGTAATACGAACAGTTTGCACTGTTAGGCCTATATTGACAACATGACTAAGCATTTTGATCTTGTTTGTGAACAATGACACAAGAACTTTTCATTCTGATGGCACTGTCTGATATGTTCATTGACATAAATACTTACTTTTGAGAGATGAACTAAAGATTTTGAATAAGTTTCAGGCTTTTGCAGGTAATCCATTGTGTGGTGCTGTTTGTACAAATTGTTTTGAGAAATGCACATACTTTGCAAATATTAAGGATGATTCGAGAAATGCACCAAAGCGACTGAGAAAAACTGTAAAATCAAAAGTTGTGTTTGTTAACATTAGTTAATGCACTGTGAACTAACATGAACTACCAATGAACGACTGTATTTTCATTAAATAACATTAACAAAGATTAATAAATACTGTAATAAATGTATTGTTCATTGTATGCTCATGTTAATTTATACAGCTAGCATTAATGAAATCTTACTGTATAGTGTTACCATATAGATATATAGGCCTGTCTACATTTATTTGTATCGTTACATATGTCCAGGGGCGGACTGGGACAAAATTTCAGGCCGGGAAATCTCACACTCATCCAGGCCATCCCATACACCCACAGCAAACTCTAAAACATGGACAACCCTATTTTTTGAATGGCCATTATCACATAAAAAAGTTTAAATCGTTAGGCTGGGGGAATGCTAAATAATTAAAAGTTCTCTCGTGAACTGCACCTTCACTTCCATTTTCCTTTTCAGTCTCTTTATTTTGCCTTGATATCTCTCTGTCTCTCACATGACTTTAATACTCAAGATTTAACAAAACTATACTTTCTAAATTGCCTAAATGTCAAAATTAGTACAATAATAACTACATCATTACAATATCTTTATAGAAAAATCCTAATAGGCCTACTGAACATGAGTCATATTTTGCCCTTACAAAAATTAACCATGACTTTTCATTATAGGAAAAGTACAGTAACAGTAAGTTTTTCTGGCAAATGGATTACCATTTATATTTAGTTTTACTACATATTCCATGGTTAAACTATAGTTAGTGTAGCAAAACCATGTTAATTTGTGGTTATCACGGTTTAACAATAGTAACCATTGTCTTTGGATTTATAGTAAAACCATGGTTAATTTTCGTAAGGGTTGTGTTGCTGTCTGTCCTAGCTCCCCCTAAACCTATTATAAAACGATATGATTATTTGTCTGCTAAATTACTACTGTAACTTTACAATAGATAATAATGATGTCCTTTAGCAGTATTCTGAGTGATGAGTAAACAAAGACGAAATTGCAATAGCTTATTTACAAGATGAAACTGACCTGCACTTGAAATCATGAGCAGTAGTTTTGCTAATCTGGTCCTGGGCGCTTCCACTCCATTCTCAAACCTCTCGCATTGATTACTCTGATCGAAACTGTCTGGCGGAGGCGCGGAGCGAGCGCGAGCCGAAGCGTTGCCAGTCACTACTAACCGATTCATGATTTATTAGAGATTTATTATCAAATGGCGAATTCGGAAATAATCGCTTTAGCACATTAGGCAGGCGATTATAACATAACAATAGTATATATATATATTAAAAAAAAAAAATCATAAATTAATCAAAAATAAAAACAGGGCAGCGGGCCAAATCGGCTGCCGGCCACCGGTTCTCCCAATGGCCAGTCCGCGCCTGCATGTGTCATATTATTAACATTTCACCAAAATCAAGTTCAAGCTTTTGACCAGCAATTCATTACCGCCACTTCAAAGGCAGTACGGGCATCGTATTTACATTTTCATGAACTTGCAGGTCATACAGTTTTCTGTCGCTATGTGGGTCGCTATTTGGCTGTGACTTGACAACAAAATGCTAGACTAAGACACTCTTCTCCAATCCTCAAATACCAAAAAAAAAAAAAAAAAAAAAATCATTAGCCTTTATAAATATAGAGTAAAGAAAACCCTGTACTTATTCAATCAACAGTTCTTTATTTACCTTCAGAATGCAGACAAACTGAGAAGCTCCAAACTGCACGCCATTGACGAGAGAGGCGGGAGGAATAATGAGGTTTGATTGACAGGTTGAGGAGCCAATGGCGTTACGAGTTTTAGTGGCCGTGGCGTCACTTACTGATCCAGGATCAGTGATGCGTAGCAAGTTATATTTCTGATTTGAGCTTGAGTTTCAGAAATGCTTTGGAAAATGTAACGTTAGCTTTTGTTGACGCTACCGCGCTACTTGATCAAAAATAGAGCTTCGCTACTGAAAAGCTACTTGATTCAGAAAGCAGCGACGCTACCACCACGCTACTGAGAAATGTAGTTAAACTACTAGCGTCACTACTTGTAGCGACGCTACTGCCCAACACTGTGGTCTCATATGGAGCAGACCGAGCGGAACTACTGCTGCAGCTGCAGCCATATGCCCCAGGAGCCTCTGAAAGGACTTCAGTGGGACCGCCGTCCTGCCTGATAAAGTCTTGAGGCAGTTCAGCACTGACTGAGCACGTTCCTGGGTGAGGCGTGCTGTCTGGCTGACTGAATCCAACTCCATGCCAGAAAAAAAAAATCGTCTGCATTGGCATGAGTTTGCTCTTTTCCCAGTTGACCCGAAGACCCAACTGGCTGAGGTGTCTGAGCACCAGGTCCCTGTGTGCGCACAGCTGACCGCGTGACTGTGCAAGTATGAGCCAGTTGTCGAGATAGTTGAGAACGCGCACTCCCCGTTCTCTCAAGGGAACACGGGCCGCCTCCATGACTTTGGTGAATTTGCGAGGCGACAGGGACAGCCCGAAGGGCAGGACCTTGTACTGATATGCCCAACCCTCGAACGCGAATCGCAGGAATGGCCTGTGCCGCGGGAGTATTGTGACATGAAAGTACGCGTCCTTCAGGTCGATCGCTGCAAAATAATCTTGCCGATGGACGCACTCGAAAATGCGTTTCTGCGTCAACATCTTGAATGGCAGCTTGTGAAGTGCACGGTTCAAAACTCGCAGATCCAAGATCGGTCGTAACCCACCGCTTTTCTTGGGCACAATGAAGTAAGGGCTGTAAAACCCAACCTCATATCGACTGGAGGGACTGGCTCTATCGCATCCTTCGCCAGCAGGACTGCGATTTCCGCACGTAAGACAGGAGCATCGACGGTCTTGACTGAAGTGAACCGGATGCCCCTGAACTTGGGGGGACGTCAGGTGAACTGAATCACGTAGCCGAGTCTGATGATCCGCAGGAGCCATCGAGACGGACTGGGGAGTGCTAGCCAGGCTCCGAGAGATCGTGCCAGCAGAACCAGCGGGGCCACCAACGTACCCGCGATGGGGCAGCGTGGTGGAACACAGGGACCCGCCCCTGGGCCTGTGACGGCCGAGGGCGGGGTCTGGGTGCGACGTGTAACACTCACCTGATTCCTCCTCATGTGGGCGGAAACGCAGGAACCCGGCTTGAGGCTTGTGACAGCCCGCGTGTGACAACATAAAGCGGGGACTCGAGTGTTACAGCCCTTACCTGTTTCCACGACTGGGCAGGAGAGGTGCTCTTGGGCAAACCACTGCTGCCCGCTGGCGAGAGAGGGAGAGGGAAGTGATCCCGTGATGCACGGTTCACAACTCTCCTCCTCTTGAGACCCAGAGACTGAGGAAACTGCTCTTTTATAGAAGTTTTGGGAACGGCGGAACAGAAACAAAACAAAAGAAAAGATTCTCCGCCCGGCCCTCCTCCGGGGTAGGGAGTGGTGCAGTCACCATTTCCCGATGAGCAGTCTCCTCCATCTCTGGGTCGCCTGTCTCAGTGCCTCTTGCACTTGTGCTTGCCGCCAGGTTTGGTGGGGGCCTGGACGGGCTGGCCGTCACCTTCGTCACTCAAAGCATGAGATCCGTCGCAGCACGCAGTTCATTTAGAACTGCCAGGTCGTGACCACCCTCATTAAGGTCTTTCAGGGCTTTGGCCTGGTGGATCTGCAGTAACGCCATGGCGTGGAGGGCAGAAGCTGCCTTCCCACAAGCTCTGTAAGCACTGCCAGTTAGACCTGACGAATACTTACAGGCCCGTGAGGGGAGACATGGGTCACCCTGCAGAGTGGTAGCAGCTGTTGGACACAGTTGGACACATGGCCACAGACTGCTCCACCGAGGGGATGCCCGCATACCCCAAAGAGGCCCCACCATCGAGGATGGTGAGGGCAGAGGAGCTACAAGACTTGTTTCGGGCAGTAAAAGGTGCCTTCCACGATCTTGTAAGCTCCTCATGTACTTCCGGGAAGAATGGCACCAGAGGGGGGCGCTGAGAATCAGCGCGACCCCCACCAAGAAACCACTCATCCAGCCTCGAAGGATCAGGATGCAGTGGAGGATTCCACATGAGCCCGACATTCTTGGCGGCCCAGGAAAGCATAGCCGTCATCTCTGGGTCTGGCTCGGACAACGCTACCACACCTGAAGGGGGCAACGCAGCCGGGTCGTCATCCCCGGAGAGATACGTGCGGTATACTTTGTCCTGCAGAGGACCTAGCACACTCCATCGGTAGCTCCACCGGCTGCGGAGCGCTGGAGTGGTGAGGAACTCCTTTTGTGGAAGCCCTCACCGTAATCCTTACATCACCTCTGACTCCACCGGACGCAGCTCTGCCCCAGGTGCCGGGACGAACGCTGGATCGCGGCAGAGGCAGAGGGATTCCGCCATGTTTGACATAGCAGAGTCTTTTATGCAACTCCGAGATGGTCATGTCCCCACAGGAAGAACATGCACCATCCACGAAAGCTTCCTCAGCATGCTGAATGCCCAGACACATGAGACAGCGATTGTGACCGTCCTGAGGTGCCAGGAAATGACCATACCCAGAAACGCATGGGTGATAAGACATCTTTAAAAAGACATGATCACCCGTGTTACTTTTTTAGAGAAATTGCTCTTTTAGTGCTGAAGCACTAAAGCAGCACTGACTCTTGAAGTTGCATCATTTAAAGAAGCAATACTTTTTTTTTCTTAAGCCTTTTTAGTAAAACCATCAACTAAAGAGAATGATGAGTTCAGCAAGAAGTTGTCAGGTCTGGTTTCCAAATCTGCAAGGTAAGGTTATTTTTCAAACATTGTCATGCAATGCACAGTAAATATATTGGGTAGCAAAACACAACATGGCAGCAGGACTGACTTTACATATCCACCAAAAAATATAGAGACCAGTTGGTTAAAAAATGTATTACAGAACAGGTTCGGAAAAAAAGCAAAGCTACTTTAATTTGTTTGCAGATTCCAGCTGTTTTGATTTATTAAGATGTAATGCAAATACATTATTACATTTTTAAATGTGACATTTTAGTCCAAAATTGTCCAACTAATTTTAGACCACTGTGCCTGTGTATATAAGTTTAATATTAATATTCAGAATCCTGGCTGGACCCCAGTAATCTTCAATAACTTGTTATACAGACTTCAAGACATTAAAATAGCTGATTTAGGCAGTATATTATCTTCAGGAACTGTCTCTAAGATTCCCTATTTTATCATTTTTACCAATAGCCAACTCTACGGCAAGTGTAGAAGAGAAGGCTGAGTTTGGAAAACAGCTCCAGACCTGGTTTCCTGACCTTCAAGGTAAGACTTTCAGGAAAGGTCATGACAACTATCACATTTTTTTTTCTCTCTCTTAATCTACTTTGGTTACACCAATAATGTCATAATTCCTGAATTAAACAATTCAAGAAGTAAATTAAAACTTAGTCTTAATGTTTTTTTTTTGGGGGGGGGGGGGGGTTGTTTTTGTTTTTTCACCAGCAGCTGACTCTAAAACCTCTGAGCAAGAGAAGGCTCAATTCATGACAAAGCTCCAGGTCTGGTTTCCTGAATTCCTCATTGAACTTCATCCTGGGCCACAAAACATAGTTTTCTCTTAATCTTGAATATGCAGTTATATACACAACATGTTAGGCAGTAAATTATTGTCACTAATTGTCGAATAATGATGTTTGTACTTCACCTGTAGCTGACTCTAAAGCAGCAGAGGATGAGAAGGCTGAGTTCAGAAGAAAGCTACAGGTCTGGTTTCCTGACTTCCTGACTTGGTATAATGATTGATCGACATGGAATTTTCAGTTACTGATTTTTTTTTACTTTTCCAATAGCCAACTCTAAACCCAATATACCAACTCTCTTAATCTTGAATATTTGGTTACATAATGTATATGACATGAACAAATAATAAAGTAAATAATTTAGGGAGTAAATTATTGCCACCAATTTTTGCTTAATGACCATGACCACCTGACAATGTGAGACAAAGCTCCAGACTTGGTTTCCCGATATTGAAGGTAAGAACATTAGCCGAGGCTGAACCCACTATAGACACTTATAGGGACACACATTTTCCCCAGATTTTCAGAAAGATGATCTTTAATTGTCTATATGACTTGTTTTTTTTGTTTTTTTTTAATTACTATTATTCCACCAATAGCCAAACAGACTAAAGAATACAAGGCAGAATTCAAGACAAAGCTCAAGACCTGGTTTCCTGACACTGAAGGTAAGAACTTCAATCAGGGTAGCAACCACACTCTTGAACACATTGTTTCATCTACAAGAAGTTAGACAGTAGATTATTGTCACCAATTGTCAGTTAATGAGGACGTCTTTTTTCATTATTTCTCCTGTAGCCAAGTGTAAACACACTGATGAAGAGAACTCTGCTACAGACCTGGTTTCCTGAGGTCCGAGGTAAGAACTTTAGCTAAGATTGGAACTACCGTAGACATTGAGAGGGACATGTGTTTGCCCCAGATATTCAGAATAATGTTCAATAATTGACTCTTAGTGAGTTCAATAATTGTCTCTTAGTCTTTTTTCCATCAGTAACTGACTCTAGGCCCACTGAAGAAGAGAAGGCTGAGTTCAGGACAAAGCTCCAGACCTGGTTACCTTACACTGATGGTAAGAACTTAAGCCAGGGCAGCAACTAAAAATAGATACTGTTTTCTCTAAATCTTCAGCATGTTGTTACATCCACAACATGTTAGCCAGTAAATTATTGCCTCTAATTGTCTCTCAATGATTTTGTTTATTTTGAAAACCACCAGTATCTGACTCTAAATCCACTGAAACAAAGAAGGCTGACTTCAAGAGAAAGTTCCAAGTCTGGTTTCAAGGTAAGACCTTCAGCCATGACTGCAACCACCATAGACATTAAGAGGGATGTGCTTATCCCCCAGATATTCAGAGTAATGGTTGATATTTAGAAAGATGTTTGATAGTTGTTTAAAAGACTTTGTCTTTTTTTATTATTTCACCAGTAGCCAACTCTAAACTGACTGAGAAAGAGAAGGCGAAGTTCAAGACAAAGCTGCAGACATGGTTTCTTGACACTGACGGTACAACAAATAGACACTGTTTTAATCGTAAATATGAGGTTTACTCTTAATCTTTGATTTTTCACCCATGTTATTGCTGCAAATTGTCTCATAATGATTTTTTTTCACTAGTAGTTGACTATAAACTCTCTGAAGAAGAGAAGACTAATTTCAGGAGGAAGGTCCAGACCTGGTTTCCTGACACTGAAGGTAGGAACTTCAATCAGGTCAGCAACCACACTCTGAACCACATGGTTTCATCTACAACAAGTTAGACAGTAGAATATTGTCACCATTTGTCTCTTAATTAAGATGTCTTTTTCCATTATTTCACCAGTAACCATCTCTAGACCTACTGAAGAAGAGAAGGCTGAGTTCAAGACAAAGCTCCAGGGCTGGTTTCCACACTCCCAAAGTAAGAACTTCAGCCAGGGCTGCAACCACAATTACTTTTCTCTAAATCTTGAATATGTGGATACATCGACAACTTGATACATTGCATATTTTTACCACCAATTGTCTCCTTAATTATTATATCATTTTTAATTTCAGGAGTATCCAACTCTAAACCAACTAAAGTAGGAAAGGCTGACTTCAAGAAGAAGCTCCAGACCTGATTTCCTGGGCTCCGAGGTAAGAACTTTAGCTAAGAATGGAATACCATAGACAAGATTTTTTTTTATTATTTATTTTTTTTTTTTTTATCAGTAGCCGACTCTAAACCCACTGAAGAACAGAAGGCTAAGTTCAGGACAAAGCTCCACTGATGTAAACCACTGGGAGACCACAGAGGGTACGTAACCATGCAAGACCTGCTAGACCAGGGATGCCCAATCCTGTCCCTGGAGATCTGCTTTCCTGCTAAGTTCAGCTCCAACCCAATCAAGCGCACCTAAACCAGCTAATTAAGATATTCAGGAACACTTGATAATTACAGACAGGTGTGTTGGAGCAAGGCTGGAAACAGGATTTGGTACCCCTGCACTAGACTGTCTAATTCTAGCATTCAAAGTTGTGGAGGATTCTAGCTTGAAACTTATTGACAACATTCTATATTGAATTCAAACTATTCAACATTACTATTGCTCGTACTTTAGATCAGGGATTTGAACAAACTCCTAAACCCGAAGTAGTAAACCTCAGTGTATAACCCATTTCTGCCAAATTAATTAAATAAATTCCGCCAAATTCATGAAATTAAATTAAGTAAATGTCTCAAAAGAGTAAGTGAATTGTAAGTTAATTATGTCAGTTCTTTCCTTAGTTATGAGTAATGTGTTGTTATATAATCCAGGAAATTTGGGTACTATGGACTAGACATAGTAGACACAGTAGTAAGTGTCATTTTAGTCCCAGTCTAGTTGCTAAACTGCTATTCTCCATTATAGGACTTGTTTTATTGACCAATAAAATTTTAAAGTTGTCTTACCTGAGTTCAATAAAGCAAAACTAAACTCTTTAGTATCAGTCAGTGAAAAACACTTCAAAGATGCATTTGTGTGTGTGTGGGGGGGGGGGGGGGATTGGCTAGTTGGCTCAGACAATGAATCTACATTGCCAGAACACATTTAATTGCCCTGGTTGCAAACCTTTTCATGTTTGGCACTGTGTGTGTAAGCGTGCATTTATTGGTTCATTTTATATTGTCTAACAGAATGAAATCTCTTTCACTAAGGCACACCTGTGGCATAATGGCTCTGTTTGTTTGGTGTAGCCCTTCATTCGCTTGCAATCATCAGCCTACGATTCATCCATTATGTGCTAACTCAAGTGTTTTGCGCAATAAACCATGGAGCGTCGTCTCCCTGTCTAACCGTCTGCATGTGTTTCTCTCTCCGTCTCTCACTGTAGTACAGCAGAATCGGGTATTATTGCCTAATCTGTCCCTCAGGCAATGGGGAGAGAATTGGAAGGCAACTCGTGGCGCTAGTGCTGTAATGCTAGCCGTGCAGCTTCGGGGGGCAAATAAAAGAAAGCTTTCATAATAAGATCATTAACTGTAATCTGTTAGCTTGGTCCCTCAACGCCACACAAATGGCTTCACTGAGCTGTGGTGGATTCAGCTAAGAGAGTAAATCAAAGCTACATGCTAAGAAAAGTTCCTATGGACAAATGGCCTGTTGATTTAGTTTTTCTTAATATGCCAGTTTTTTTTTGTTTTTTTTTCCTGTATTGTAATTTGTTAGTGTTGTTTAACGTACAGTCCAAAAACCCACGTTATACTGATCAAACTTGGATATTTCTATGCCACGCAATTTCTTTTTCAGCATTTTAAGTACACAGTGAGTTACGATAACCATGAGACTTCGGATGAGTGAGTTAAGGCAATGATTTATTCATAGACACCTGTGATATGTCTAAAATGAGGACAAAATCATATATACATGAGTTATGAGAATAAAAGCAGATGAAACTACATTCTCACTCGTTTTTTTTTCTGCAAAATAAATATATAGATGGACACATATATTTATATATTGCATTATCTCCATTGTACAAACAAATTTACATCAGACCGAGCTCTCAGA
This sequence comes from Spinibarbus caldwelli, assembly GCA_039654775.1. Classification (NCBI taxonomy): domain Eukaryota; kingdom Metazoa; phylum Chordata; class Actinopteri; order Cypriniformes; family Cyprinidae; genus Spinibarbus; species Spinibarbus caldwelli. The sequence continues at coordinate 10,445,391 of CM077227.1, read as the reverse complement.
CTGTGATTTGATTGACATTAAAATGGGTGACTCTGTACAAATGACTGGCTAATCAGGTTGATTCATGTGATTTGTTGAAGAGGCCTTATGAGGAGTATTCATACTCCTCCGCGCTCCGTCGGCCAAAATCCATCCATCCCAAGTAATCTCTGTCCTTTATTCTGTGAGTGTTGCCCATGGACCTGCTGTTCGGAGAGGGACTTCTGCGATATGTACCTGCATGGATGGAGAAAGACTAATTAATTTAATTAATTAATTAATTAATTAATTTAAGCAAAGAAACCTTTTAAGATTCCTTATATGTTCATCTATTTATATATAAATCTATTATTATTATATAATTCCTGTTTCAATAGAAAAGAAAAGAAAAATATGACTCTAACTGACCAAAGTTAATGCAAACGAGTGCTATTGAAGTGGCATGATCATAGTTTATAGGGTATAACATAATATCCAAAGGGACAATTTACAAAAATTCAGTAAATATAAAATAAAGCCATTTGAAAGGAGAATTCTACCTTTGGTGGAGATGATTCTGGCCAGTAGTTCAGTCAAGCTGCTGCGGGGTTCTTCATCATCCTCTGCTTTGGACAGCAGGCTGAGTTGTCCACTGGAGGGTGCTGCACGGGTGTGGCGTGTGTGTTCTGCTATGGTCCCGAGATCAGACTGACCCCCATCTTCTGAGTGCGTGGGGAGAGAAAGGCAACTGCTGGTGGAGAGGGCAACCAGCAGCACACACACACAGATTCCAGCGTTCATGGCTGAAACATACAAACACACATGTTAGAGCTTTAATACTGCTTCATTAAAATCTTATTCATATGAGCTTTGCAAAAATGCACCTTAATGAGTAAAAAAGGTTCTAAAATTCATATGTTAAGACTAGTGAACTGAATTTTACCTGATTTTACATCAAACATAAGAATATTAAAATACTATAAAATACTACATTTTGTTAAAAGTACGATGAAAAAAAAGAAAAAAAAAAGAAAAGAGGACTGCGTCTGTCCTGCCTCCATTCAAGATACTAAACCCAGCACAGTTACAGACAAAAAGTGTTTTAATTAAACACCATTTATACAAACTAATCGGGCTGCAATGTGTAATATGGGTAGATCTCAGCTCTGGGTTTTTCTGTTCAGTTCACCAGTTTCATATAAAAACCATTTGCCAAAGAGGTCCGTCTTATTCATTTCTCAGTTCCAAATTTTGACTTAACGACAGTTTCTTTCTTTCAAATATTTTTTTTTCTTTTTTGGTGGAGAGATATTAAAAAATAAATAAATAACTAAATAACTAAATAACTCCTGGATTCAAGCCAAGAAGCAACAGTAGGAATGGATTCAGTCAGAATTTCTGTCGAAACTGCATCACCAGCGTATCTCATTCACTCACTTCATATCTTCTTTGTTTTATTTAAAATCTACAAACTAAAATTCTAAACTGTGTGACATATCAGCACACATTTTTATTACACAATATATTTTACACAACTGTAGCCTGTTTAAAAAAAAAAAAACATAGAAAACCCAACAGTCAGTAAGCATGCAACACTCCACATTCAACTGCAACACTCCACATTCAAATAAAGGAAAAACTGAGATCATACCTTCAGGTGAAACTCTGGCAGAGAGGAGGAGAGAGAGATGGAGAACACACGCTGACTGCAGAACAAGTGTGTGTCTGAAACTTCGCTGCACTGTGGAAGAGAGGCCCTTAAATAGCGCTCTGAGTGGGCTGGCTCTGTTTGACCCACGTAGCGACAGGCGCAATTCTACTGTCTGTGTATATGAATGAGGTTGTGTATTTGCGCAAGCTTGACGCAGAACTGATAGCATCAGGGTATTCTCACAGGATACAGATTATGACATTGTCACTCAAGGGGAGCGGAGGATCTCCAGAGGTCAGACCATCCTAATAAGACATATGCACAAACCTCCACAACAACTGAGCTTCCTCCCCCCTACCAATAAGGGTCCATCCCTCTTTGGCCATGGACCACAGGATGCACATTTTGATGTTATGAATACTGATGTTTTTAATGTGCACTGCACTGTTTGGCTCTAAATGTTTTTTTTTTTTTTTTTTTTCAGTACCCAGATTTTACATAAGACATACAATCAACAACCCATCACAGTACAAAAACAGTGCAAAGTAAACAACAAATCCTTACAACTGATATGTGTAACATTCATATAATAATAGTTAAAAACAATAGATCTTAATCGATACACCATTTGATACAGTACTGATATAGTATAGTTTAGTATATTAAAGTATGTTTTTATTAAATCACAAAGGAGATTTTTTTTTTAAATATAATCATCCCTATTCTTCTTCTTCTGTTTCTTCTTCTTCCCCAAAATGATGTTTTAAGAGAATGATACATTTGTCTACTATAGTAGTGTAATACTTTGATAATGCAAAGAATAATGCCTTTTTAAACCAACTTACTGGTATGAACATAATGATATACTACAATAATTAAAGTATCTCTCTATATGTAGAAAGTTTCACAGATTGTACGAGTGTGTTAAGGGTTTGAAAGACTAAAAAAAGGAGAAAGGCTACAATGCATGTGCAAAATTGCAGATGCGCAAACATACACACATGTCTTTATTGTGTATATATCCCTATTGCTCTGTTTCTTCAAAATATAAGAGTTGAGGTTTACAGTAAGTCTTCTAATTATGCATAATAATGTTTCATTGAAATATCCTTTTACATTTTAACATTTTTAACATTTTAGTTTAATAGCCTAAGAAATAGTCACAGCAGGACAGAATGGAAAGACAAATACCATAATAATGAAAAGAAATGAAAGAAGAATTGTTTAAATGCTGTTCTTTTGAGATTTTTTAATTTGATTTGTGTGTGTGTGTGTGTGTGTGTGTGTGTGTGAGAGAGAGAGTCTGCATCTTCTTAAATAAAAGATAGATTTGGATGCTTGCTTGCACTTCTGTTATAATTGGTTTGGATGCAACCTGAATGATTAAAAAATCTCAATCAATCAATCAATCAATCAATGTTGTTGATACGGATTATGCTTGCGTTTGTGAGGTTGGTTTTAGATAATGAATGCATGTCATACAGTTTGTTCTGTCATAATTATACAGTGCTTATTTTTCCATTCCCTATCCCTTTTTTCATAGTATGGAAGGTAAAGATATCCTCAGATTCTGCTAAACCTCACTTTTTGTATTTGATGAGAAAGAAAGCCATAAGAGTTTGTAACTGAATTCGTACATAAATGAGTACAGATAGTTTCATTTTTGAGTGAAATTAAACAACCCTTTACATAACATTGCAAAGATGTTTTAAGAGTGTATAAGTAAAAAATGTCAGATACTTCTTATGATGCAAATGCTTCTTGTTGCTATACTACATCTGCAGCATATGCAAGATCCTAACAGAACAGAAAGTGAACATAACAATAAAGAGAATGAAGAAAAAAAGAGAAAGAGAAAGCACTCAGCCGGGACCAAGATGGATAAATTTGTCCGACCCTGCCGATCCTTTGCTCATTGAATTCTGAACACCCACTAAACACCCTGATATGAGAAAATAACTCACAATTCTCTATAAGACTTCAGGCAACCACTCAGTTTTGTCTTCAAGAGTTCTGACTCCATCATCAAGATGCAGGTAAATGCAGTACCTATAGCCCGGTTCACACGTTTGGCCTCAAGCGTATGTCTCCTGAAAGCTTAGGATTTACCTTTGCCTGACAAATAATAAAATAAAAAGTAATAAAAAAGAAGAAACTGACTTGGCAATTACAGTCCAAATACATGGTAAACAAATATTTTTAAAAGTTATAAATAAAACAAAGATTACTGGAGCACATTTTACAATTTTTTTTTATTTATTTTATTTTACTGTTTTAGTCTTTCTGAATCAATATTTCATGTTTAATTCAATGTGTTACTTGCTGTTTCTTTGTAATTATTTATGAAACTTGCTATCAAAGTGAGGATTGTTTCAAAATCCTACAATTTTTTTTAGTATCTGAACAGACTTTATATTTCAGGTTTTTTTTTTTTTTTTTTTGTGTGTAGTTACTATCATTGATTCATCATTGAGCTCATCATCACAGGTGTGTGAACTTTCTGCTGTAATAAAAAATCTATCAAACTCTCAATCCCCATAATAATTTTAACATTGCTATAGCATATACTATCCCAAATATATTTATGCACAAGTAAGGGTTTAGATTAGAGACCAGTTCTCACTATTAACTTGTTGCTAAATTATATTGGCTGATTGCTACCTGGTCTCCTGACGAAAAACGTACCTCTGGGAAATTTTTCGCAAGATGCAAAATATGTACCAATAACTACATATCACTGCAGTTTCCAACAGAAATGAACACTAGGGACGGTAAAACAGCGAGCACTTGGAATCATTTTCGTACACAGATATGATTACAGCTCCATATGTTTCTCTCTCTGGTTGTATCAAGCTTGCTCGTTAGCTCAGCCAGCACGAAATTGGACGTAGGATGTGGAATCCTTGTGTACGAATCCCGTGAACAACATGACTCACGATGAAAGAGCTGAAAGAAGAGAGATCGAAAAACAAGCTAAAACGGCATGCTTGCGATTGCATTTTTACGTCACATTTGTGTTTGTTCATATTATCGGGTAGGTTTAGGTGTATTGCAGATGGTATGTTATTTTAAAACGTCACAGAGCATGAGACATTAAGCCACTTAAAATATCCACCACTCAACGGACATTTTAAGTCAGCACTGCAGTGACACATACAAAACCAACATCACATAAAACGTACCGTATGTAAGTTCATCTGTTCCGGGGGAAAAACCAAACAGCCTTTTAGCACCACCTAGTGAACATTTCACATCGAATATGTCACAAAACGTACATGGCAGTACGCACTTCGCATCTTGCGAAAAAGTTTCCAGAGGTATGTTTTTGTCATGAGACCAGGTTGATGTTTTTAGTACAACTACTTTACTAACTATTAATAAGCAGCAAATTAGGAGTTTATTGAGGTCATAGTTAATAGTAGTCATAGTTAATAGTTATTTAATAGTAATAATTGGTCTATAAACTAAAGTGTGACCATAAATGGTCAGAGTGAACCGTGATTGATTGAAATTCTGGTTATATTGTAAGTGTGAGTTTTGTTTTGAGTATTTAAATATATTAGGTTTTAGTTTTATTGGTAACACTTTAGTATATGGACCAATTCTCACTATTAACTAGTTGCTTATTAGCATGTCTGTTATTAACATATTGGCTCTTTATTAGTACTTATAAAGCACTTATTCTGCATGACCATATTCTACATCCCTAATCCAATACCTAAACTTAACAACTTCCATACTATTATTAATCAGTAGATTAGGAGTTTATTGAGGCAAAAGTCATAGTTAATGGTTTGTTAATAGCGATAACTAAACCTTAAAATAAAGTGTGACCATTTTGTTGGAAATAAAGACCATGTCTCTATAAAAATGTAAATAAAATATTTGAAATATCATAAAGAAACCATTGTCAGTGAATGATGCATGTAATTGTGAGTCATAAATGGAAAGGATGATACATTTCTAGTCTCAATGAGGCTGCGTGTCTCATTTTAAAGTTCAGTTTTGTGTGTTTTCATTGTGGGTTTGTCTTTTTCTGCAATTTCGCACACTTGACCACCTACTCCTCAAAATGATGTGTGTATAAACATCCACTTGTGTTTAAGAGTCTAGACTCAACAATGCAAATGAATAATGATTTATAATAAACAGTTATAATGGTTTTCTCTTGAGGGATTATTAGAACAGTTTGGAACATTATAACAAAGATATCTCACTGGGTGAAAGGTTATTCTCTTTGGATTGAGAGGTGAATTCAAAGTCGATTCTGAATGTTGATTTTAGTACTGATACCAAAGAAACTGGAATACTAAAATATATCTCTGAGAGAGGTTCACAGACGGATGGTTGGTATGTTTTATATCCTCCATGTGGGAACAGCACTGAATGAATATTCTGATCCAATAATTTGCACATTGAAGCCATCTTCTGTAAAAAACAACCATTCTGAATCCCAGATGTCTTGACAAACTGTCACGAACACAGAACAACTTCCAACTTTCACAGTTAATGGTTCAGTTTGTGAAGTTTACTTTTCAAATTGTACACATAGGCTTTGGGAAAGAATAGGCTCTTAGAATACCTAATGTGCAATGTGGTTTAATATTTTACAGTTGATCGTTATATACTTTCATTGTAGTTTTAGAACACTGTTTTAGAGGGCACCTAAGATGATCAGCTTTAAAGGCTATTGTATTGTTCCCATCTAATGAAATGATTACCGTTCAGTTTTACTAATTTGGAACTTACACAAACATAGACCATTAATTGCAATTATAGTCATTTCCATAACCTGACACCCAGTGCACAGGATGATTGAACCTATAGTTATATTACTGAATAATTATGGGTACTTTCTAAAGTATTTTCTACTATTATTATCTATCTATTACACTGTTATTATATATTACACTATATTAATGTAACCTTGTTCTTACAGTCAGTTGTTAGTTTTATTGTAGTCTTTCCATTTTTAGAGGGCACTTAAAATGATTAACTTTAAAGGCTATTGCATTTTCTCCCATCAGTGGCATTCCTGAAATGATTACTAGTCAGTTTAGATTACCAATTTAGAACTTACATAAACATAGACCATTATGTGTAGTTAGGATCATCTCCATAACCTGACACCAAATGCACAAGATGATTGACAGTTATGGGTTCTTTCTAAAGTACTATTATTAAACTGTTATTAAACCTGTATTACACTGTGTTGATGCAACCTGGTTCTAAATCTCTAACCTAGATACTAAATTAGTTTAGAAAATTATTCAAACACTAAACAAATTTATACACATAGTACAAAAGAGATATTGTCTTTCTGATTTCTTGGGTTAACCTGGTTAAAGCTGCAGGCCCCTAAAGCATCTTCTCTCAGCATCACAACAGAACAACAACTGCATAATGAATAGCAATGAGCTTCAGTCCTACAGAGCAACCAGCGTTCAACACTCCAAAATAATCTCCACGAAAACAGGGCAACACGATTCATTAAATAAACCAGTGGAAGAGTCCATCATTTGGAGTAGATACGAGGACGCTGGTGTACGAGTGTGGCAATTACTTTTGAGTGTGTGAGTCAGAAAAACAGCAGCCTCATTGTCACCACCTGCCCTCTTGCCACAGGAATCCCTCAGAGGCCTCTGAGTTGATGTCAAAAGGCAAAGTATGAGGGCTATCGGGAAGACTATAGAAGCCAAAGCCATAGAAGGACACTAGAAGAGAGCAGTTCTAATAATGATAGTGAGGACTTGACTGATTGAACAGTACAAACCAGAATACCTGATGATTGTTGTAATCAGCCAGAATGCTGAAACTGGACCAATGTAAGAAGATTAGAAAGATTAGTTATTTGTATGTGCTTGTGTTACAGAAAACAGCTGATTGATTTTAAATGCAGTAAAAGTGGTGACACTTTAGTTTAGGGACCAATTCTCACTATTAGGAAAATGCATATTTAATCAAGAGAATTACTGTAGCATTTCTGAGTCATGAGACATTCTGAATGATTAAACTGAATGAACTAAATTTATTCAGTTAAACTTCAGAATCACAAAAGCATCTAGACAAAACACATTTTGTGACACAAAACTCAAAAAGACAAACGCAAGTGCTGACATTATTTTTCACTTTTCACTTGATGAAATGCAATTGACGTTTGTCTTTCTGTGTATAAAAGTGTAACTTTGGTCATCAAATACTGCATTCCATGTCATGTATTTCATTCACTACACAAAATCAGTCTGGTTACACTTAGCACCCCGTATATTACCTCATATACTAACAAAATCAGTTGCAAGCAATTGCTTCTATGAGACTGATTCAGTAACACACAAACACCCATTAGACACATTACAACACATGAATAGAATAGAATTACTGTGAATAGAATGCATTACTGTTGTGGCTTCTGTAATGTTTCTGGGAATGGAAAACAATGAGTCTAACAATGTTAAGCAAATGAAGACAGTGGAAGCTGTAGAAGCGACAGGAAGCAGAGTTGCAGCTATTATCAGTCCAGAGATGATGCTAATACTGCAGAAACACTGTATCGATTTATCGATCGTAAAAACACTGGGTCTCTTTTGCAGCCCCCTGAACTTGTATCCATGATTTGCCTGTGGAACATCTAACACCTCCAACTTGTTTATTCCTATATGATTTATTATATGAAATTTCACCAAAAATAGAAATTCTTTCACCATCACTCACCATCATGTTGTCCCAAAATCTTATGCCTTTTTTTTTCTTCTTCTGCAGAACACAGAAGAAGATATTTTGAATAAATGTTTCAATTGTCTTTATCCAGGATCTGTGGGTCCAAATCTTTCAAAACCTAAAAGGATACTTTCATCGAAGTGTAAAATTAATCAAAAATAAAATGACTCACTAGCTATATTCTTCAGAAACCACACAATCACATTGTATGATGAACAGATAAAAAAATTAAACCTCTATTAACTTTATAAACAAGTAATTTAAAATCAAATCAAAATACACGCATACAGAGAAAACATCAAATGTGGCAACACAAAACTACATTGGATCTCACAAGATCATGACATTTGGTCATATGACATGTAAGAACAGTTTTTACGTTTACTGATTTTTGAGATTCATGTCGCAATATTTAATGTCATCTGTGTATACATGCTTTGATAAATGATTTGATTTGAGAGTGAATAAAGGCTTATATTTGTCCTGCCTTGTGTTGCACACAGCCCTTTTTCTTCATTAGCATTCATATTGTGGAATGAAAAAAGCTCAGAAGATTTCTAATCCACATTAAACACAGAACCTAAAGGCAAATTCCAGCTTCCTCTGACATTTTACTCTCTGTATAATCCCATTCTTTGTGGATGACTAAGTCATCTATCTTACAATATCTTCTCTTATTTTTCTGTTCAACTTTTGCTCTTCTTTTGTCCTTCTTTTCATCAAATCTGAATGAGAACAGAAGCTTTTGGGCATCTGGATGATATACGGTATGTTCTTGTTGTGTTTAGGAGATGATTCCCCTTCCATTTTTCAATACAGCTGTTTATATTGAGTCACTGAGTAAAAAGATGACAGACAGATAGACAGACAGACAGACAGATAGACAGATAGATAGATAGATAGATAGATAGATAGATAGACAGTTATTGTTTTTCAGAGCAGCGGCAAAAGCCTGTGAAAGACAAACTGAGAGCAGCTGAAGAATTAAAGTCTGAAGGAAAGAATATAAGTGAAATAACCCAGGTGCAGGCGAGGCCAGAGACAGGGACAACTCTTTACTTTTTGGATATATGACTTCTAATTTTCATTACAGTGAACATTTGCAAATACGTTGGATTTCCCATGAGCGACACTGAGATTTTGGTTTTGTTGAATCCAGTGGCAGAATTGTAATCCAAATGTATTACTTCTGAAGGAAATTATACATTTTGCACTTTTTGTCTTGGGGCTCTAATATTTATGGTACTATAATCCCATTCTCAGCTACAATAAATGAGTTCTAGCTGAGTGTTTCTGAACAGTTTTTCATGGCAGAAGGTACACAATTTAGCAGGCTAGACTGACCACAATTCACACAGTAACACCTTCTTAGACCCAACTGACTAGCTCCAGGACACTTCTTTCTCTCTATCTTGAACTCTCTGCAACAAAGAACAAATTAAGACACATTACCATTTGCTATTAGTGCAACCATTTTCAAATATATGTATCTAGCAGACACAAAATCTACAAAATAGAATCTGATTAATATTGATTGCTAAATAAGAGAAGAAACAAAACTTTATTGCGATGAAATGATGATCGATAGCCTTTCACATTAATGTTTGTTCGTTCAACATGTAATTTTCCACCTGAACAGTTCTGAAGTTCTCTTTTATATGCCCAATGACTGGTCTCACAGTTATCGGACAAACAACGTACCTTCTTTCCAGGTGGCACGGTAAGATCAATTGTCTGGATCAACACGTTTAACAGCCTTCTGCACATTTCCTGTCTGTGAAAAGTGACCTTTTCTAGACACGAGTTTAATGGTGTACAAGAGACGAGAGCCAATGTACTGTCATAGAAAAAACCGAACAGCATGTAAATGTGCGCTACAAATTACGTCAAGTGATAAACTCAATCCACGTTGTTTGACGTTTATAATTGTTCTATCAGACAAAAATATTGCAATTCATCCCAAAATGCAAGAAAGAACGAATCACAGACATACACCTGACCAAATTAGAAAGTAAAGCCAGTTTAAGTTGTGTTTATCTTTTTTTCTCTGAACCCACAGAGGTCACTCACCTTGTTTGCACAATGTTGCCAGCATTTGTAGCTTTGCTACATGTTGACATGTTGAGTGGCTTATTCATTTTAGTGAGTCATGGCTATTGTGACTAGCACCCATATTGACTCTTGTCCTTTCATTCTCACTGCAAAAGCAAAGTCAATCCAATTACGCAATGCATAATGCACATTATGCTCTTCCCAAACAAACCACACTCACAATGGAGGCAAGACCTCTGTGTTATTGACTGCACAGAATTTCAGTGATTGGTTTTCAGCTGCTTTGCATTTAACCTCAGAGTTTCTGGAGAGTGAAAGAAGTAAAGGAAAGATGAAAAAAAAACTGTGAAGTCTAATGAAGCACAAAGGGCTCATCAGTTGCTCATCTGTATAGATTGCTCCCCTGCAGTCTTGAAAGAAGCTGCCACACACAAGCAAGGCTATGGAGTGATGGAGTGACTCCAGTGACAAATGCTAAAGTGTCCCCAAGGGAAAGCACAGACAGATAGGAGTGTGAGACAACCACCCACTCATGAGTGGAGTATTGGAGAGACAGAGGTTTGATAGATTACCGTAATGTTGCTTTAATTGTGCTCAAAACTAGTAGTGAGGTAGAAACCTTTACAGCAAGTGATACATCAGAATTTGTTGGCGTCCCTTTATAAAGTATTTAGTGTGGGTATATAAGAGAAATATCAAACCTTATATGTCCATTATGCAATTACTGCAGAATAAATGTAATTAATGCAGGGTTTTTTTTTTTCACTTGCTGGAGCTATGCTAATGTTTCCCTTCTTTTTGTGGCTAGCATTATATACTTGCTCATGCTAATATTTGAAGCAAGATATTAAAGACATGGTCACTAGTCAATTTTGATATTTTGGGCTATTTGTTTCCATAACATTCAGACATGTAAATGTTTATTTTATTACACTTTATCTATTTGCATCTGTAGGTTTCTATTACAATACGTATCTTTAAAGGCTATTTTCTCAAAATATTTTTCCCCCTCATGTGCTGAGCCATAAATCTCTACTCCAGTTTTTTTCCTATCTATATTTTTCAGGGATTTGTTCATATATCATTTGCCTTTCTTATTTAACATTTTATTCTTGAAACATGATGATTTCCCCCTCTGGCTGTTGACAGTTTTTTTCTGATTTATAAGAGGTAAAGCATATCCAGAATCCTCTTCATAAACATTTAGCTTTAGCAAATGTTCAGAATTCTGTTCTGGAAATGTATACAAATTGCTGCATATTTGTTTGGATAATGCCTCATTTGCATAGTTAACACAAAACTTCTAAACCAAAACAATAGGCTTAAAGGGATAGTTCACCCAAAAATGAAAATTTGATGTTTATCTGCTTATCCCCAGGGCATCCAAGATGTAGGTGACTTTGTTTCTTCAGTAGAACACAAACGAAGGTTTTTAACTCAAACCGTTGTAGTCTGTCAGTCATATAATGCCAGTCAATGGGCACAGAATCTTTGAGAGAAAAAAAAACATGCACAGACAAATTCAAATTAAACCTTGCAGCTTGTGACGATACATTGATGTCCTAAGACACGAAACGATCAGTTTGTGCGAGAAACTGAACAGTATTTTTATCATTTTTTACCTCAATTATTTCTGTGAAATAATTTGATTCAATTATTTTTGACTAAATATAAAAAACAAAAACAAAACAAAAAAAGCATAAAAGATAATAATAAAATAAAATTTTGGCATCAATTCACAGCCCTAGTTAAAACATGTAACAACCACTTCACAAATCAAGTACACTACTGACAGAGTATTACAGCTGCACATTCTAGCATTAAAGCTGAAATTTGAATTTTCTGTGTCACTAGGACCCCCAAACAGAATTGCAGAAATAATTATTGTTTTCTAACATGTTTCTCAAGCACTCCCCCATCTGCTTTTGGTCAGACAAACACATAATCCTCCCCAAAACTATTGGTTGAGTTGAGTTGAGGTTGAGTGCTGTGTTGAGCTGGTCAGGATAGTTAGCAATGTTTTTGATTGCACCACATTTGTATAGGCTGATTTTTCCAAAAAGAGTAAAACTGCTGCTCTGTGGGTTCTCAAAACATTGCTCTGTTTATGTAAGCATAGCTCAACATAGCAACACTGGCTCGACCAATGGCGTGAGTTTTCATCCTTCGGCTGCTATTGTCACTTCCAGCAAACAACCATACATTTTGCTTAATTCTATTTCTGTCGTATTAAACTGGGTTGCACCATCCACTTGTAATTTCATTGGTCCAAAATCCCAACCACATAACTGTATATATAACATCAAATATGGTTGTGATTGCGTTGCCTTTTTCATAATTTTCTCTTTCAGTCTAGAAAAACAAATGGCGTCACTGGAGATGTTGGAAACATCACTGGAAACTCATTTTTAGGACAGTGTCAGAGATTCCAAAGGATCTGCTCTCAGAGCTTAAATACCAATATGTGTTTCATGTGTTACCTTTTATATATTACTTATTAGTTAATTTATAATGCATGTACATTGCTACCTGATCTCATGACAAAAACGTACCTGTGGGAACTTTTTCGCAATACGCGAAATATGTACCAATAAGTACATATCACTGCAGTTTCCAACAGAAATTAACACTAGAGGCGATAAAACATAGAGCACTTGTAATCATTTTTGTACACAGTTATGATTACAGCTCCATATGTTTTGCTTTCCGGATGTAACAACCTTGCTCGGTAGCTCAGCCGGCATGGAATTGGACTTAGGATGCAGAATTCTTGGGTATGAATCCCGTGAAAAACATGACTCACGATGAAAGAGCTGAAAGATAAGAGATCGAAAAACAAGCTAAAACGGCATGCTTGCAATTGTGCTTTTATGTCCCATTCGTTTTTTTTCATACTATCGGGTAGATTTAGGTGTAGTGCAGATGGTACGTTGCTTTAAAGCGTCACGGAGCATAAGAGTTATAGCATCACTCAACGGACATTTCAAGTCAGAACTGCGGTGATACGTACAAAACCAACGTCACATAAAACGTATCATATGTATGTTCATCTGTTCCAGGGGGAAAAAAAACAAACACTCTTTTAGCGCCACTCAGTGGACATTTCACATCGAATATGTCACAAAACGTACATGCGGTACGTATTTCGCATCTTGCGAAAAAGCTCCCACAAGTATGTTTTCGTCATGAGATCAGGTTGGTACAGTGTGTTCCATGCATTTTTTTCCCATGCTCTTTCCAAAGAAAGTGAACATCTCTCAGGTGGCTCTTGGGTAGGCATTGAAGTGTTTAATTGACAATGCTTTCATATTGGCGCGTGTGTTCTGCCCTGATGTTAATTGTGTCCTAAAGCTGATAGTCTGAAGCAACATGAGCTCTGACACTATTATTAACAATAACATTTATCTGAGCAATAATTAGAGAAGGCACTCTCATATAAACAGCTTCAAGTGCAATAATTATGTGACAAACATTTTAGCGACAAGAGCGCATGGAGGTTGGCAATTAAGAGTTCTTTGACTTTATGAGAGCCTCCTAATATGATTTGAAACATAAGCAATGATTTGGAGTATAAGTGAGGTCACAGGCTTTTACCGCTTGCAGCTCTTTTTCTCCAGATGCTCTTGATTGGAGCTGCGTGTATGTTGGCAGAAAAGACATGACATTGGTGAATTTAAATGTGTGAAGGACAAGTCACACGTTTTTTTGTTGGAGGTGGAAGAATGAATATAAAACACTGTGAGTAGGAGGTGGTTGTGGTGACCTTGAGGTCAACTAGATTCACTATTTGTGCAGAAATGTTATTAGTGGTATTTGTTAAGGTAAGCCTCTCTATTACTATTGCTCATTCTGTGGGCAGTGTTACTCTCGTCAATGAAATCACTGGCACAAATATATATTTTTTTTTAAATGGTTGGTTAACCAAAAAATTTAAATCCTTTCAATTACTCATCCTCATGTTGTTCCACAAAACTGTATGACTTTCTTTCTTCTACAAAACACAAAAAAAAAAAAAAAAAAAAAAAAACATTTTGTTTTTGTTAGTCACTGGGGTAAAAAAAAAAACAACAACACTGAAACATTTTTCAGAATATCAACTTTTGTCAGTAATGCAAATTAATGAGTTAGTTGACATGTAGTTGCAAAGTTGTATTGCATTTGTGTATGTATTATTATGTTGATTCACTAGGATTAGGTTACAATTTATTTGGTAACACTTTAGTTTAAGGTGTCCTTGTTACATGTACTTACTATAATAATATCAATAAATTATGCATAATTACATGCAAGAAACCCAAGGCAAACCCTAATCCTAACCCTATCCATATAGTAAGTACATGTAGTTAATTAATATTACTCAGTACTTACGTTTTTATATGAATCACATTTTTTTTTGGGAGTCTCTTTCTCACCTTTTTGGACTGAGCTCTCACAGGACCTTTCATATTTATTGGGTACTGAGATATGTTTGACTCTACGCCATTTTTTCATGAATGACTTTTGGGACTTCACCTTGTCCGTCCAACAAAGATGTTTACTGTTAGCTGCTCTCACAGCAGCAAAAAAATTGCTTGTCAACTGTTGGAATCGTCCTCACACAATGGACAGACGAACCTGGACTGTGTATTTGTTGGACATCATCTCGATGGAACTCTCAACTTCTCGTATACATGGATCTAATGTGAAAACTGTAAATTTATGGCATTCAGCTTTTAATGTTGTGTCATCGTTTCTAAAATCTTTGTAAAAAAAATATTTTATTATTTATTCATCTATTAATATTAATTCATTTATTTTTATTATTATTATTCATTTTATTTATTTATTCATTTTATATTTATTTATTTATTTATTACTTTTTTTAAGTCTACCAGGGGGTGGGATGAGTTTTAAATTTGCACAGTTGCTTTTTGTTTTTTATTACTGTTCCCAGAGGAAAATTTAATAAAGAGTTAACAAAAATATTACTCATTACTTAAATGCATAATTACACTGTAACAAGGACACCTTAAAATAAAGTGTAACCAACACGAAATACATACCGTCATGTACGTTTCATGACATATTCGATGTGAAATATCCATTGGGTGGCGCTTAAAGAATATTCAGTTTCTTTCCCCCGGAACAGATGAACGTACATATGGTACGTTTTATGTGACGTTGGTTTTGTACGTGCCACCGCAGTTCTGTCTTGAAATATCCGTTGAGTGGCGCTAGAAGTCTAATGCTCCGTTATGTTTTAAAATAATGTACCAGCTGCACTACACCTAAACATACCCTATAGTATGAACAAAAGCGAATGTGACATTAAAACGCAATCGCAATCATGCCGTAGCTTGTTTTTCGATCTCTCATCTTTCAGCTCTTTCACCATGAGTCATGTTTTTCGCAGGATTTGTACCCAAGGATTCCACATCCTAAATCCAATTTAGTGCCGGCTGAGCGAACTAACAAGCTTGTTACGTCTGGAAAGTGAAATGTATGGAGCTGTAATCATAACTGTGTATGAAAATTATTACAAGTGCTCACTGTTTTACCACCTCTAGTGTTCATTTCTGTTGGAAACTGCAGTGATATGTACTTATTGTTACATATTTCGCGTCTTGTGAAAAAGTTCCCAGAGGTACGTTTTCGTCATGAGACCAGGTAGCACAGTGTAATTATACATTTAAGTACTGAGTAATATTAATTAACTACATGTACTTACTATATGGTTAGGGATAGGATTAGGGTTTGGCTTAGGGTTACTTGCATGCAATTATACATAATTACGTGTTATTATAATAGTAAGTACATGTAACGTGTAACAAGGACCTTAAAATGAAGTGTTACCGAAAAATGGTTTAATTTTGTACAAACTGAAGTTTCATTGACTAAAGACGCCATTTTATTCTGAGTAAAATGATTGAATACAACAACATATTAATTCAATTTAAAGGTTATATTCGTTCAAATATTCTTCTGTTTTTGTCATTTTGCATCACTGTAAGGTACACATTTGGACCGTATCTCAGTATGAAAAAGTTGGTTTATTTGATCTTTTTCGCATGGAAAGCTCATTTACGACACATTTCTGTGATCTCTTCGATACTGCAGAGTGGAAGAAAGTATAATGTATTTTTGAAACCTGCAGGCCGGATGCTGGCAAGTCTGAGAAAAACACTCGAGTAGATAAGAACAGATCAACGAGACAAGGACCCAACAGACCGAAGGCAAAATGGCAGTTCGTGAGAATGTCCCTGGAGGCCTTAAGTGCTCTCATATCTGCCTGGATGGAAAAGGAGAAGAACGTCATCAAAAGTCAGGTACATTTCAGTCAACGCAAATTTGCCGACCGAAACGTGTGTATGCTGGCATGCAAATGTCAAAGTGTCTGGGGAGATATGAAAGCAGCAAATAAAGCAACAACCATTTCTGGTAATACAGAGCTGACACATGTCACATGGGTTTAATCAGGCATCAGAAACAATTCCTGCCTGTTATTGCTCAGGAAGTGAACATGTTTGTATTACTGCTGTGCTTAAAGATGTATTTCTATTCCTGATCTGACCTTTAAAATTACTTAAATTGTTATTAAATATATATTTTTTTAAATGATACAATTTATTTAATATTTTAATATGCATTAATGTGTTGTTTTTATATTTTATATTTATACAAAATATTAAAATTTTTATTTATTTTATATTTAATTTGTAAGATTTTACAGTGTAGTTTTGCTTCACAGTTTGGAACATATCATCTTTACTAGGGCAAAGTTCAAACTCTTCATATTTACTTTCTCCTTAATCACAGAAAGAGCATGTTCCACGTCAGCATTCTGATTTATTACTGCGAAACTGAGGTGAGATCTGCTCCAGGAAGCGATTAGTTAAATAACCCAAGAGCTAAACTGACACTGTCTGTCGCCGATCAATTGAACAGGCAGCATTATTAGAGGTGATTAATGCATTTATTAGAGTCGCCATTGATAAGTACGGTAGCTGTCTACAGAGGAAATGATGTCATGCGCTACGTGTTTGCCTAATGGGGATGGAATGTCAGGTGCTTGTTTTGCCCATACAAACAATGGATGGATTTTATATTATGTTCAGGAAACATTAGCTTATAGGCAAATATGTGTGTAAAACCATGCATCTGCCAATAAATGATCCTGCAGTCATAAGTCTAGATTTATAATCACTTCACTGTAGTTCTGATTAAAATTGAATTTGTAAAAGAGAGAAAAATAGATTATTTTTTCTAATTACAGTTTACATTTTCAGGTTTCAAAATAGTTTTCAGCTTTTTTTCTCTCCAGCATCACCTGATGTAGTTGAAGTGGAGATGGAGTTCCGTTTGGGTCACTGAATAACCTGGCTGTTCTCAGGAGCCAAGAATAGGAATAGTCTGTGCTTGAGATGCAGAAAACTGATTGCATCATAATGTTTTCTCTACTATGTCCATAGGAATTAAATCACTGCAGAAAAAAACAGGAACACAGTGTGTCCCTACACTCCTGACCAGTGATGGAATCTTGCTTGACAGAACACAAAGACAGGAAGGTTTTTGTCACAGCCTCAGACACTGACAAATATACTGTTAAGAGTTAAAAAAGAAAACATTTCAGCTATATTTCTGAATTGACGTAGCAACATGAGAATATATTTACAAATGAATTACAAACTATTAGGTATAGTTCACCTAAAAATCATCCTCATGTTGTTTCAAACCTGCAGAACACAAAAGAACGCTTTGAAAGCTTTGAAAAATGTTGGTAACTTTAAAGTTTTGGTGATCATTGACAAAAACACATTTCTCAAAATATCTTCTGTCAGGGGTGTAGAACTGGGGGGCGCCAGAGATGTGTCCCTACCAATATCCAGCGACTGCCAAACTATTCCTAACTATAATTTTGATCAAACAACTAAATATATGTATATGATTTAGTAATTTCGGACGTCTGAAATGTCATACCATTGATATTACCGAAGAAGTTAAAGTAAATGGGTTACATTAGAAAACTGCATGCTTTCAAGGATGCGCATTTCACACACCGGATGCGCAGCCGCGTTTAGAATAACTCACAGGTATTGTACCCAATTCAAGGGTACTTGGGTTTATGTCCCCACCAATGTCAAAAGCAAACCAACGCCCTTGTCTTCTGTTATGATTCACAGAAGAAATGAAGTCATACAGGTATGGAATGACATCAGGGTGAGTAAATGTTGACAGACCTCTAATATCAATACCTTAAATCATTCATATTCATCATATGATTAATAATAGTGTACCGCTTCCTGAGGTACAATTCATTTGCAGACTGATAAACCTGTAAAAAAAAAAACATCTCTTATAAAAATTTGTTGTTTTATCAAATTGTCTTCGCCTACTGGAATCCTAAATGAACTATTTCAGTTAATGTATTCTTAATTTAAATTGCTAGTATAAACTTTATTGATATTTTGATCTTGGTACAACATATAACAAGCTTTGTGAAGGTGTTAGATTTCCCTAGTGCACCACTATCTTGAGTCTTTGATAACCAACTCATGAGTTAGAAAATATAAGGTGAAGTTAGTTAGATAAATCTCCTTTTGTGTCTTTTTATGTCCTGAAAACTGGTTTTCAGATTATATTTTATTGACTCCCCAGACACAGAAAGGGAAGAACCACTGGAAACAAATTAAAAGTAGTATTGACATTTCTCAACATTATTGTATTTGAATATCATTTTCTTTTCCATATATTAGACCTGTCATTGTCTTTCATCTATGAGTTTTGAATGAAGGAGGGTATCTGACTCAGCAGAATATCCCCTTTGCTGATATTTTGACCCAAGGGCTCTACTTGTTAAAGAGATATTGGCAGATCCTGAAATGAAGCGGAACGCTCTACTCCAGGACCGTGCTAATGATGACGTGGATCAGCACGTCAGGTCACGTCAAGTCAGGTTTAGAGTTAATAAAAGTGAATATGTTCATGGTTAAAATGACCAAATACAACATTCACACGTGTTTCAGAAAGACACCAAATTTGGATGATAAAGCTACAAACCATTAAAGATGCCATGTCTGTTGACAGATATGTTGGAATATCATTTAAATAATATTCAGTCTTGGGTCTCAGATATAAGGATTTGCATACATTGAGCATAAACTGAGTTGTGAGAGCAGTTTTTCGGTTTAATGAGACTGCAGAATCTTCAGTTCATCACTGACCACACTGTAAAAAATAAGTGTTTTTTTCTTTTTCTTTTTCTTTTCTTTTTTTTAATGGCAGCAACCGTTTTAATGGACTTGAGTTAAGTTTGTCTTAATCAGGGATGCTTGTAACACGTTGAATTTTAACACCATCAGTTTAACCACTTACAGGTACAGTTATAAAATCACTATAATAACATCCTCTTGAGGTGACAGTAGAAATCTCTGTGTACAAATCTGAAGGACTTTTAAGGGATCAAGGAATTAGCATTTTGATGTATTCATTTAGCAGTTGGTTTTATACAAAGTGACTTACAAGTGCAACAATGTAGGAAATCTTAATGGATGTTTAAAAAAGCGACAGAACTGGATGTCATTTAAAGATTCTCGTTTAATTTGATACATCATTGATAAGAAGAAGAAAAAAAAAATAGAAATTACATGGCTGGGAAAACAGGGAGGACTAACTTTACCTTCCCCATTTACACAACAAGTGCACAAAGTAGGACAATGTATAAGTCAATATTTGACAACAGTGAAAATGACTAGCTCACACTACTATTATTTTAATTATTTTTTCATCTTCATTTGAACTTTTTTGATAAAATAAAATAAAAAAAATGTACGTAGCCTAAGGGGAAGATTAGGTTTGGTATAAAAGTAATTTTGAACAAATGCGTTTGATTAGCAAAAATGCATTACATTTTTGCATGTCCATGTTCTCCAGTGTTACAATACACCACACACCTTACATAGTGGGGGTAGTGTCAGGATTGTCTTGTGTCTTGTGTTTCCCTACCTCTTGTATGCCCTTATTTGGTTCTGTTCCTGTTCCTGTCGTTATTAGTTAATTCTCTTCCAGCTGGGTTTATTTAATTATCTCGTTTACTTTGTGTATTTATAGTGTGTTCTGCTCTGTGTTTCCTGTCTGGTATTGAACGTCATCCCTTGTCCTATGTGAATGTTTTTCCTGCCTGTTATCTGTATTTACCTGTTGGATGATTAAAGACTCTAGTTTTGGTGAATTCCTTGTCTCTCCGTTCCTGGCTTCCGTGTCTCCTTGTGAATCGTGACAGAATACCAGACCTAACAAAGTAAGCCGCGCTCCCTTTCCCCGTGTTTCTTTTCTGTTTTTGAAAGTGTTTTTGATTTTCCTGATTTATCCCTCTCCCCGCAGCATGGAAACCGCCACTTTCCCAAGCTTGCTGCCGTCTGTGGCTGGTCCCAGCCCGCTGGTCTGACTTCAGTCTAATTTGGCTGCCAAGCCCGCCACCGTCTGTGGCTCCCTCAAGTCCGCCACCGCTCGCTCAAGCCCGTCGGCCACTCTTCAGTCAAGTTCGGCTGCCAAGCCCGCTGCCATCCGCAGTTCCCTCAAGCCCGCCGGTGGTTCCTGTGGCAAGCCCATCGGCGGTTCCTGTGGCAAGCCCGCCAGCAGTTCCTATGGCAAGCCCGAAGTCAAGCCCGCCGGTCGCGGCTCCTCGAAAGTGCCTGCCAGAGTGCCCTCCAGTGCCGGCTCCTCGAAAGTGCCTGCCAGAGTGCCCTCCAGTGCTGGCTCCTCGAAAGCGCCTTCCAGAGAAAAAAAGCACATGACTTCCTCGAAAGTTTGCTCCAGTGATGGCTCAAGCCCCTGGCCGGAGTCCAGTGATGGTTCAAGCCCCTGGCCGGAGTCCAGTGATGGCTCCAGCCCCTGAGCAGAGTCGAGAGATGGCTCTAGCCCCTGACCTAAGTCAAGTCATGTCCCCAGAAGTCTCGTTGTGTACACTGGAACAAATCTTGTCGAGTCTTGTCATGTCTGTTAAGGTTGTCCGCTGTGGGTCTCATGTCCGGCCCAATAGGGACCTCAGATTCCGAGCCTAGCCCAGATAGGGCTCCTGTTTCCGAGTTCAGCCCAGTGAGGGCTCCTGATCCCCAGTTCAGCCCAGTGAGGGCTCCTGTTCCCGAGGTCAGCCCAGTGAGGGCTCCTGTTCCCGAGGTCAGCCCAGTGAGGGCTCCTGTTCCCGAGGTCAGCCCAGTGAGGGCTCCTGATCCCCAGTTGAGCCCAGTGAGGGCTCCTAATCCCCAGTTCAGCCCAGGGAGGGCTCCTGATCCCCGTTAAGCCCAGGGAGAGCTCTTGACCTCCAGTTAAGCCCCGTAAGCTCCAAGTATTTTTTTTTTTTTCTGGGGGAGGATAGTATGGCTTCAGCCGTAGAGGCCGGGGCTGCAGCCTCGGAGGTGGATCCGCCATGGCCTCCTGAGTACCCTGATCTGCCATGGCCTCCCGAGCTTCCTGCTCCACCGTGCGTCCCGGAACGGGCGCCGCCCTGGAGGCCGTCTGTCCTGTCTCCGTGTCCTTGTTCCTGGAGGCCTCCAGAGCGCCCCCCCCCCTCTCCCCATTGGATGGTATATGACGCGCCTTCCTGAGGGGGGCGTAATGTCTTGCGTTTCCCTACCTCTTGTATGCCCTTATTTGGTTCTGTTCCTGTTCCTGTCGTTATTAGTTAATTCTCTTCCAGCTGTGTTTATTTGATTATCTCGTTTACGTTGTGTATTTATAGTGTGTTCTGCCCTGTGTTTCCTGTCCGGTATTGAACGTCATCCCTTGTCCTACGTGAATGTCTTCCCTGCCTGTTATCTGTACTTACCTGTTGGATGATTAAAGACTCTAGTTTTGGTGAATTCCTCGTCTCCCCGTTCCAGGCTTCCGTGTCTCCTCGTGAATCGTGATGGTTAGACTGTAACAAATCTCTTTTTAATTAGTGTTAATTTACACAGTTTAGGGATGAGTAGGAGATGTTACAATAACTTTATTTTGCAGATACATCTTTGAAAATTATATCAACGTAATAACACTGAGCTACTGACATTAAAGCAAAAAAGTGTTATCCCTGGTCTCCCCAAATTGTCTTGACTGTACTTGAAATGTCAGGTTGACATGACCTCACATTTTGCCACCGTTTTTGCCAACAATTTAGTTTATGTAACTTCAAGAAGATTTCTAAAGCTGTAGAGAAGTGGCTCTATGCAACTCTCTCATTTACATGATTAGCATTAAGACTATTGATACTATTTATGTATTTTAAAATAAGTGTCATAGAGACGTAAACTGTTAATATCATACAAACACATGAGAAAATGAAGAAAGGTTATTTCAGCAGTCTATCTAAGGAATAATTAAGTAAAAAAAATCAGTGTTAATATTTGGTCTTTAAAAAGGTGTCAAAGGTGTGATAGTTGGAGTTTATTCTTTCTGATTTAGTTGTATTGCATTCTTTCTTTCCCATGTGTTGTGTGTGGTTTTTTTGGGGGTTTTTTTTTGGGGGGGGGGGCATTTTCAGCAGCATCAAATTGCTTTCTTCTAAGTGCTGCACAAAATCAAATAGAATTCAATCTACAGTGGTTCTATCCACTTATTACAGAACTTCACATCCTCTTTTATCTTCACGGCACCAGTGTCATAAGTGAGGCCTAGCATGCCACTGTAGTGTTCTGAAATGAGACTGTGGGTGAGTAAGACGAGCATGACTCATTACAGCCAGCAGAACTTCATATGAATGACTGAATCGCCAGACTGATTTGTCTCCAAATTGTGGACTCAACCCATATCTGGTGACTATTCTCAGTTATGAAAGAGAGAAGTCGAATGACCGAAAGCAACTGAAAAAAGGAAAGCGGTGTATCAACTCAGAAAAGGGAGTTTGACCTTTAAATTAGCATGCTGTAAAAAGTGGTAATGTGGTTGTTAACTTAAGGATTAATTTCTACTAATCCAATTTCAGTTGTGTAACCTATTGTAGTCAGTTGTGTAACTATTGTGGTTATTGTGGTTAAAACTCCATTATCTTATGGGAAAAAAAAAAAAAAAACTTTTTATAATGCAGAGCTCCAATTCCAGTGGTCCCTGCATTCCAAATTCCAGTGGTTCTTACCCTTTGGTCAGCATTGTCAGTCATCCCTGTTGAGAAAAACAGCATATGCTGGTTAGGTATGTTTTGAAGCATGGCTGCTGGTTTGAGTTGGATTAAGCTGGTCATGTGCTGGTCATGAGCTGGTTCTGAGTATGAGCTAGTTCCTTAGGATCAGCTTAGGACCAGCACATGACCAGCTTAAACCATCTCATGACCAGCTAAGGACCATCTTAAACCAGCTCAAACTAGCAGCCATGCTTCAGAACATACCAAACCAGCATATGCTGTTTTTTTTCAACAGGGATGAGTATCGCCATCTTGTATGTCTGGGCCGCACACACTTCTCCATCAGACCCTTCTGCTGAGGCAGTGGCATCCACTCCTGAGCTCCTCTGAGGCAGTCCCCACCCGAGCACCCTGCCTGTTCTGTCACGGCCATTAAGCCTCCTGCAGTGGCAATGGAGTCTTTCTGCTGACTCCACCATGGTGGCTCCATCTCCACCGTGGTTCCCAGCTTTTCCGGCCCTGTCATGGTAGTCAGTGTTTATGGAAGCTACTTTGAAACTGTAGCTTCATTAGCTACAAGCTACTCATAAGTTAAAGTAGTTAAGCTACAGTCAAGCTACTCTTCTGAAAAAGTTAGCTACACAAGTTACTACCAAATAGTAGCTAGCTACATTGAAATTACTATTTTTCACAATGATATATTAAATAAATGAATTAGCATTAATGCAGAATGTTTTAAGTAAAATATTTGGTAAAATATTTAAAACAACAATGCAATACAATTATGATGTCAAAGACTATTGTTTTATTACACAAAATATTAAAATATTGTGTAAATGCAGCAATTAGAATGAAAAAAAAAGATTTTGCAGGGATGGCATTTAAGAACAACAGCAAAAAAAAAAAAAAAAAACTCTGTAAACTTCTGTACAGTGGAGAACAACAAATGGAATCATACGTTTACTTCAAATTTGTTTAGAAAGAAATATTATTTTCCTATCTTTACCCAAAATCGGGTGGCGTGACTATTATTGAGCACTATAAACACATGTATTTTTCATTCATACTAGCGGGAGGGCGCCCTCATGCAAAAATTCAAAATGCCTCACAGAAGTAATATAACTGTGGCTAAGCTGAATAAAATGAAGATATAAATGATTTGACTGACTATACAAAGACAATAAACACATGGCTGCAACAATATATCATTTGTCTGCATTCTTCAATCCATCTCGGGCATTTTCTTACTTAAAGGTGTAGTAGGAGATCTTGGAAAATGCTGATAGCACTGAAAGCGAACGTCCCACCCTCCCTGCAATCGCCGTCCAAAGCCACGCCCCCTGCACGCACATACGCTCACAGACCAGAATATCAGAGACAACATTACTACAATAGGCTACCTCAGTGGTTCCCAATTCCAGTCCTCAACTACCCCCACCCCCCCTCCTGCTCTGCACATTTCAGATGTATCTCTTATCATGTGCAACGTTTGTTCTATTCGACCATAAGTCATATAAGTGCCCTGCGAAGTGGACATCACCGGATATTCCGCCATGATTCCAGTTCGAAGCGAGAATATATAAATACAGATAAATACATTTAGACCACTTAACTTAATGATTGCTATCGGGACGTGAAGAGACTTTCAACCAGCATAATAAAAAATGTTTCTGAAGACAATCACTTATTCCACCTTTGAAACTTAAGAATAAGTTATATTTTTAAAACAATGCTAATCGAAATAGCATATATGCAGCATATCGCACAAAGACAAATTGTGATTTCAGCTTTATTCTATTAATCATGCAAACCTAAGTGAATATACACTTATGTCACTGATAGTTCCTATTGCGCTGGGAACTCCTACTTTATTAATATGCGATCTTTTAAGATTATGCTGTGCTTCTTCAGCCCATTGCGGGTTCATAAAATGGAATGTAGCTATTGTCACACTACACAACTATTTGCTAGAAAAAGAAGCTACTGGCAAAGTTACATTCTTTTAAAAGTAGCTGAGCTACTGTAAAGCTAATGAAAAATGTAGTTACGTTAGTAGCATCGCTACTTGTAGCTAGCTACTCCCCAACACTGATGGTAGTCTCCTGCTCCACCAGCTCCACTGTGGTGTCTCCAGCCCCAGTGGAGCCCCGTGGTCTTTAGCTCTGCTTGCTCCTCCATGGTGGTTTTCACTTCCACTGTGGTTGTCTCCTGCTCCTCTGGCACCCCTGGTCTCCTGCTCCACCAGTGCCTCGTGGTCTCCCGTTATCTGCTAGAGCTTCTCTTGAGGTGGCGGCGTACACTGTAGAGTTCGCTTCAGCCCCAGAGAAACCTGAGCACCTGTCATGAAGGTCTAGACTCGCGTAGCCAGAGCTTCAGACTGACGGCTGAAGGTCTGGAATCCATGGCAACTTTCATTGGCCAAGGCCCGCCAATAACAGACCAGTGTGTAAAACTCTTGGATGTATTTTAAAGATTCTTAAAAAAACTTTAAATAAAGAGAACTTTAAATATTTCACATACTTTTGAAAATCCAGCATTTAGTTGATTCTGATAAGCGATCGTCGTCACAGATGTAAACATGATGGCTTTCTTCATTCGTGAGGGGGTTTGGCATCACGGCATCTTTATTTCCAGGCGGAACGTTAAAGAACGCGACACACATCTCCCGGAAATCCTGTATAATTGAACCAATCCGATGACGACTTCGAAACTCCTGAAGTGTCTCCACGTTTGTGTGCCATATGCATCAGACGTTTAGCCAATGGTCCGTAGGTGTGATGTCTGAGGCTGAGACTAATGGAGGCCTGACTTTTCTGCCACAGCCAGTTGTCCTCTGCAATTCCATGGTGGCCTCCTTCTCCATCATTGCACCCTGTGGTCTTCAGGCCCACTTCCAACTCATGGTCCTGGCCCACCTTCCATTCCACTGGTGTGTTTTCCATCAGCATGGTTGTATTTTAGGCCATCAGGAGTTGCCCCTTAAGTGAAGTGCTATGTAACATAATGCTTGTCCTTGTGCCTTTGTTTTGTAATGTGGCCTTTAAATTTGTAGTTTTGTTACCTGTTCCCCTTGTTATCCCCTGATTGTTCTTACCTGTACTGTGTTAACCAGTTAGTCCATGTGTATATAAGCCGTTGTTCATTGTTGGGTCTTGTCCTTCTGTGGCAGGTCTGGTCTCATCTGAGTTCTCAGTTCTGGTTCTGTGTTTTGTCTAGTTTCCAGGTTTATTAGTTACTAATTACTTGTTAACTTTATTATCATGGTATCTCTCAAAATTAAAGGGGACACGACACATACAGTTTTGCATGTTAATCTCATGTTAATTTTAAGTAACTATAAAGTAGTTTTGCATCCTTCATATCTCCAAAGAGTCTTCAGTTTTATCAGTTTTATAAAAGAAAGATACAGCTTTATGATTCTCTCCGAAAACAGCTGAGCTCCTGGAGGCATGCCGTGGGCGGAGCTAAAAAGTCATGAGCACTTGTGTGCCGATTGTCAACAAAACACAGAAATTTGATGCAGTTTTACTTACCGTCTGCGGTTCCGTATCATGACTGGGATCCTTTATCGCTGCTCCATCTTTCAGTATCAAACGATGTGCAAATCCAGCATTGGACTGGGCATTGTTTATAAAAAAAATCATCGCTGAAATAATGGGAACAAACAAACACACTTGCAAAACTCTATTGCTGCCCCGGAAAAAACACACTGCATCCACTGCTCACGTAATGCTGGGTTCTTTGGGAAGCTGAACAAGGTTATCTTTCCCTCACAACCAAAAATACACTTCTTTGGAGACATTCTTCTCGAGCAAGTCCTGTGCAGTGCTGTTGACAGCTTCCCTAACCCGAATAAGGCACGTTGATGACCGTGCTCTTGTTCTCATTCTGGTTGACGTATGTTTCATGCTTTGATGAGCTGGATTAAGAGAAAAGCTCCTGGATTAGTACTAGGAAGAAACTCAATGTCATTTTAACATCATTAAAGTGAATAAAATAATAATAATGATGAATAGAAAACTAAAACGAAATCCATTTCCTATATCTTTATTTTTATCATTAGTCCAAGTTTGCTTTTATTTCTGCATAATTTTAAGACGTTACAAAGTAGTGCAGGATTATGCACTGTCATGCAACATGGAGAACTGCTCTCTGACCTCATTTTTTCCACAATGCACTTGACCTCTGCTATTTCATCAATCCAATTTAACAAGCTGCTTTTTCTGAACATCTAGAGTTTGCTAGTTAACCACTGTTGAAAGCAGGACCATAAACAACAAATACATTTGTTTGAAATTGTTTCAGAGATCCTCTGTGATTTTCCAATAATATTTTATAGTTACATAAATTGATTTCCATGTATGACAGTTTTTCTCAGTCGCCTTGGTGCATTTCTCGAATCGTCCTTAATATTTGCAAAGAAGTTTGTGCATTTCTCAAAACAATTCGTACAAACAGCACCACACAATAAATTACCTGCAAACGCCTGTAACTTACTCAAAATCTTTAGTTCATCTCTCAAAAGTAAGTATTTATGTCAATGAACATATCAGTGCCATCATAATGAAAAGTCCTTGTGTCGTTGTTCACAAATAAGATGGTCAAAATGCTTAGTCATGTTGTCAATGTAATGTTATTGTTAGTATTACCTGATGTAAACTATGGCAACAGTTTGGATGACAGTTACTGTACTGAAATGCAGAAGGCTGCACTTCTTATGTATGTCATATATCCTTTCAAAAGTACAAATTTGCACATTACTGTTTGTGGGATATTGATTGAAAGAGACTGTTTTGAAATGTTTGAATTATTGAGGATATGGTCGATCTCCCAATATTTAGCTGCACCTTTCAGCCATTGTAAGGCCATGATTGACAACATGGTCCACAATAGTGGCCCTTATTTCATCTGATATGCACCTATGTCCTTGGCCTCTTCTGCCTCTTCTTACTCCGCTTCTTCCTCTCGTCTGTTGACCCTGATCGTTTTCTGGATGTTCATCCATTGTCACAATTTATAACTTTTGTGTTGTCCTCTGTCTATATGCTTTCCAATTGAAGGTTCATGAGATGCACCTTTGAGCTATTTCAGAGAACTGGTATATAATTGGTTGATCTGTATTCTCTTCATTAGTGAAAGTCAAGATTCACTTGCACAATTCATGGGAAATTTACAAAAAAGTCTAAGAGAAATGGGTAGGAAATATGCATGACAGTTTATGACAACTAGATCAACTATTTTGCAATTAATGACTTATACGATGAACTAATGACTAGATGTTTTGATGGGTAAGACTACTGCACAGAGAACTATATAATACATTTTGAGCAACATGATATTAGCAACTGATAATGTAGGAAAACACGGGCAAATGTATATAATCAATTGCAGGAATGTACCAAAGCAATCGCAACTTGTTCAAAAGAATGAGAAATTGCTTTTATGATGTGCACAAGTGACTAGATGATGTGGAGGTTAAACAAGTAGTTTTGAGAATTTCATTTCTGATCTGAGAAATGCACCAGAGCGACTGAGAAAAACTGTAACCTAAACGTATTTTAAACAACATCATTTAAAAACATCTCTGTGAGTCATTTTGGGTCCTGACTCTCGACCAGGGGCGAACTGGGGCCAAAAAGTGGCCCTGGACTTTTTGGCACAGAGCAGCCCACCAAACCCGGTCCGCAACACACCACACCACATCAAAAATGACTGGCATTCTTACATTATAATTAGTCTTTCCTGGTGTATATGGCAAATAGTATATTTTTAAGAATTTTTATGAGGGACAGTTTAATGTCACTATAAAAACCTATATTATCAGTCCATATGACACAATGCTCTGGTTTCATCTAGAAGACTTGAATAGTGCAGAATGCGGACTGTTTTATGGTGCCTTTCTATTGGTCATATACAGTATTTGTCCTTTTGCAGGAGCTTCACATCTATCATTTTAAGCAATAGAGCTCCAATTGTGGAAATGAGTATACTAATTATTTTGATGATGAAAACACAGTAAACAGTACTGTGCAATATATAATATTACAATTTAAAATAGCTGTCTTCTATGCGAATATATAGTAAAATGTAATTTATTGCTGTGATCAAAGCTGCATTTTCAGCTTCATTACTCCAGTCTTCAGTGTTACATGATCCTTCAGAAATCATTATAATATTCTGATTTGCTGCTCAAGAAACATTTCTGCTTATTATGAATGTTGAAAATTGTTGTGCTGCTTCATATTTTTGTGGAAGATGTGATACCATTCAGTCTTGGGTAATATATACTTATAAAATATAAAATATAAACTTATATTTTTTCTTCAATAAGGTTGCATTAAATTGATTTAAGTGACAGTAAAGATATTTACACTTATTGTGATGTACTTATATTTCAAATAAATGCTGTTCTTTAACTGAGAACCCTTATACCAATAATAAAAAACATTATTAATAATTGATCACAAATAATAACTGATAATAATTAAGCAGCACATTAAGTAGCATTAAATGATTTATGAAGGGACACTGAAGCCTGGAGTAATGATGCTGAAAATTCTGTATATATATACTCAAGTTATACTGATATATAGTTGATTAGCCTAAGCCTTTATTTGCTTTGAATCTGGCATGACAAGAGAATGTCTTGATAATCATGACAAGAGAAATATCATGACAATAGCATTAGCTTTTGTTGCTTCATTTTACATACTCTCAAATCACTTCAGAGATACCGTACATTTTAATTATATCTAGAAGAAATTGCTTATGGATTAGCTGTGTCAAAAGAGGTCAGACAAAAGTATGATTCCCTGAAATATTGTTTGCTTGTTTTAAAGATTGCTTCCAAAAAGCAATAATGACTTTTCCCCAGACAAATAGGCCTAATTAGCAAACATCTAAACATAATTGTCTTGCATTTCTGTGCCAGCTAAAACAAGAAAACTTTTGTAAAGAACAATTGTTGTAATGCATAATTGCAAGGTTTGATGATTTTTTATGATTTTAGACATAATAGATAGATAGATAGATAGATAGATAGATAGATAGATAGATAGATAGAT
Organism: Spinibarbus caldwelli; assembly: GCA_039654775.1. NCBI lineage: Eukaryota > Metazoa > Chordata > Actinopteri > Cypriniformes > Cyprinidae > Spinibarbus > Spinibarbus caldwelli. The sequence goes on along the minus strand of CM077227.1, from coordinate 10,414,877 downwards.
AGATAGATTTTCTTTTGGGCAAGCAATTTAAAGATTTCCTGTAAACTTCATTGTTATGCTGTATTATGTAAGAGTCTCTATTACCATAAATCTATGTTGAGTGAGAGCACTCATGCCTTTCCATATCGCACTGAGAGGCATTTTCTGCATTTTTGAATCCCATTTACACAGATGCATATGGTGCTCCTCAGGACATTTGAGTCCACTTTGGTTGCAAGAAAATATGTCTTTTTGTAATCAAAAGTAAGGCATAAACTTACCAGTTATTTTTTAGAAGCTTTAATTTTGAATACAGATTGTAACATTATCACATACATTAAAATAGTGCATTTACAACTGATAAAATATATTTATTTATTTAGAAAGCCTCACTTTATGAGATTTAAAATGTTTTGGTTCAGATTTTTTTTTTTTTTTTTTTTTTTTTTTTTTTTTTTAATTGGGTATAAAACTTCAATTTCTATTTTCCATCTTACCCCCTTTTACAAAGTTTTTTTTTTTTTTTTCACATTTTCTTGCCTTATTTCCAACCAAGCAAGTAAGTAATTAAGAAAAAAAAAAAAAAGTCAACATTTACCATTATAAAGCCTCAGAATCATGACTGGATGCATCATTACTACTTAAATATCCTGTTGGTTGGAGGGCATGTCAGGTAGTTCCTGAGAAAGTTAAGATGCGCACAGTTGAGAAAATGAACAGTCATAAGAACATTGACGTGTATTTTCCATCTCAGGCAAGTTTTTTGGTTAGATGGCATAGAGAACAGTTCTGAAAAACACACTGATAAATAGTGCCACCTCACACTGCTGCTACAGAACATGTGAAAATTCTCATCATTGTTGGTAATTCAGGCCACAGTGGTTGAGTAGGTTGCAGCATAATCTCTTGCCTATTCTAAAATAATTTTATTCCTCTCCTTGAGGGAACAAAATATTCTCATTTTGAGCAGAACATATTCTTATTTCACCTATACACTGTAAAAAAAAAAAGAAAAAAAAAAAAAACCTGCTCATCCTGCCAACTGTTGCTTGGCAAAAATAGATTTTTGTGCTGAATGTAAGATATTAACTCACCACTGTAATTACAATTAACTGCATACAGCTGGCAAAAATGACATAATAGTGTAATTACGTTGTTATTACAGATCTATTACAATGTAATAACAATAATTACATGCACACTGCAGTATTTGCATGTACACGAATTATTACTTTTAATGCATATAATAACTGAAAAACAGTGAATCTGACTGACAAAATATATGTCATGCGTTATATTGTCCCAACACTTCTTTCTTATTTTTCTCAACATGCACCTTGAATTTTTATGTAAGAGTATACGTCAGCCATTATCTGATCTGACTGTATATAATCTCGCTCCATCTTACAATTTAAATGACATCTGTTACTGTCTATCAAAAGAAAAGTGTTACAGATGAAGATCTGTATCAGATTTCATTTGCCTTCAAAATCTTTAACTGAGACTCATAAACTGATTTCCCTGTTGGATAAGTCTTAATTGACTCTGGACCAAATGAAGCCTCAAAGCTTATTTAAAATAGATGAACAGTCTCAAAGTCTTACAGTTTTTTTGGTTTCTCCAAGGTAGGAACTGTTTGAGAGAGAGAGTGATGAAGGTCTGTCTTAAAGTAAGCTCTCTCACACACATACACATCTGCACATGATCACACAGAACTATTTTTTATAAATAAAAGAATAGACATTGTGGCCATCTTTAGAGCATTAGTATCTGATGTATTTCTTTTCTGCCATGATATTTTTTTGCAGATGATTTATAGGTCCACATTTAGAATAAGAAAAGGAACATGCTCACTTTAGCCTTCGAGGAAGTGAGTAAATGAGCAGAGTGATATAAGGAGGTCTAAATTGTGTTTAATGGCCTCTGAGGATCCACAAGGCTCCAGAGAGCTAGATGTTGAGAAAGACAATGTTATACACCAGTTACAGAAATCTGTTTAACAGGGCTGTGCATGAAAGTACATGACACTTTCAATAAAAACTGCACAAAATATTGCCTGAATCTCTTTAAAAGCCTCTTATTATTTTTTTTTTTTAATAAATAGCTAGTGAAAGTGGTGCTCAACCCTTATGTTGAATGTCAATATCAGGAGATCAAATTAAATATTGCATGAGCTTTTTGGGTAAAAGCATCAAAATAAATGTCTGTCACGTCTCTGTCAGGCTCATTCCACTATCCACCACTCACCTGAGTTTTGATCATCCACACCTGCAACCTATTAGATGGCTAAAGGACAATATATACTCTCCTTGCTGACTGAATCTCATTGATTAATCTCAACAGAAGTGTTACTGTCACCTGGACTTACCTGTTGGATTCTTTACCCTTCATCTTCTGCTGTTTGCTGTCACTGCTCAACCTTCTTTGCCAGTTTATCCAATGTTACTCTTTGTTGTAATCATGTGCTTACATGCCTCTCGCATTAGGGTCTGTTTAACATCTAAATGTGTGCAGGTTAGCCTAAATTATGCTGTCACTGGTTTGGGGGTAAATATTGGTTTGTTATGTTCTTGAAGTTTATTTCTCCTAAAATCTTAAAATAGTTAAAATCGCACAATTACTTGGGTTGCAGGGATGAAAATCGAGCTTGATAAATGTAAATAAATTGAATTCACTTAAAATAAAAAAAAGTATGAGAAGTTCCCAAAGTTCTCAAAAAAGTGATTTCTGTGTCTAATAATATATATATATATATATATATATATATATATATATATATATATATATATATATATATATATACATATATATATATATATATATATATATAGTTTAGATAAAAATTTAAATAAGAAATGGGCAGAACACAAATTTGTACCCTATAGAATATATAAGAAGGTTCAGAGAGTCCTTTCATTGTCTGATGCAACATCATCTTGACCTACCCTACCTATTTGTACAGCACTGGAGAGAAAACGTAAAAAGTTTTACGTTCTCTAGCATTTATTTTTCATGAATGTACTGTAAAGGGAAGTGTGTATTTGTGTAATTAAGAGTCAGCCATTATAAATTATTTATTCCCTGTTCTTAAGATTTTATGCTCTCAGAATCTGTCTGCACTGTTTGTGTGTGCATGTCTGTTAATGAGTCTCTGCAAATGTATCTGTGGTCACACTTAGGTTTGGTGACCAGTTCTCACTATTAACTAACTATTAAATATGACTTTTGCCTCAATAAACTCCTAATTTGCTGCTTATTAATAGTTAGTAAGGTAGTTGTTAAGTTTAGATATAGGGGTTGGAATAAAGGATCTAAAATATGGTCATATGGTCATGTGGTCATGCAGAATAATGCATTAATAAGTGCTTTATAAGTACTAATAAACAGCCAAAATGCTAGTAATATGTATGCTAATAAGCAACTAGTTAATAGTAAGAATTGGTCTCTAAAGTGTTACCATATTAACTTTTTGTAATGTTTTTTGAATGCTTAATTTATAAACAAAAAGAAAGCAAGATAGCATTTCATGACCATACAAAAGAAGGAAAAATATGGAGTGATTGTCACTGTTGTATTAGAAACACTTACGCAACAGCATTAATTTATAAAACGTATACTTATTTATGAAGGTAATAACTGTTGAAACTCACAGTCACAGTATGTCAAATTGTATTTATTTTTTCTCTAAGCCTAGATAAGTCTGTGCAGGATGTTTATTTACATGCATGTACATTCACTTATATCTCAATTATTCATATTATGTTGCAAATAGATTATAATGAGTATTATTAACAGTTTCTTTGTTCCGAAGAAACCTTTTGGAGCTTTATGTAAACACATAACCTTCCTGTATGCAACAATTGATAGTGTAACCACAGTAGCAGATTCACAGGTCCAACTGCAGGGCAGCTAGAAGCTGTTTGTCTCCACACAAGCACAAATTTAATGGCACACTTTATCAAAGAGGCCAGCGCTCATATCCTTGCTCTCATCTGTCTCTGAATGCCCTCTGAGCCCAATAAAAGCATCTCTTTCACTCCATAATGACTTCCTACTCCATTGCAAATGACAGTCGCTCAAGCTAATTGTCCACATTGTAAATTACGAATGGTGAAATGACATCTTACTAGAACGTTCATGGCAAAATGATGGCTAAGTGAGCTCGGAGATGAATGGATCTATCATTGTCTTTGACAAAGAAGAGCTGGTTGCCAGGTAAACCAAACAACAACAAAAAAACAAATGAAGAATGGGAGCAGCAAGGTATTATGGGCAATGCAGAATGCAAAGTTTGTATTGCTTTCAAATGGTTCTAAATGGATGAATGATCAAACAAACACTGAAACAAACTCTTTTCTTGGTTACTTAGACAATTTCATTGATGTGGTATGTTGGTTCAGTCTAAATCTGTATGTGTAGTTCTTTTAATCCTATAACAAATGTCAAAAGGGCGGCCACAGCAAAGTCCCCAGAGTCGTTCTTGGAGATGCTGTCTTTTTTTGTCCTCTGGCGAAACTTTGACAGAGATCAATGTGTCGTCCATTTGCAATCAGAGAGGAATTGGTTATTAGACCACCTGAGGGTCTTACTGTTACGTCACAATATGAAATAATTTTTTTGAACTGGCCACTTAGCAATCGAGAGTCCCTCAGAGTTCATCTTCCACTGCTGAAAATGTCTCAACAATAAGTTATTTTTCCTGGAATGCTCCAATTTCCGCTGTGCCTTGCGAGCAGGATCAGTTATGATTACTGGCTCTTTAAATAACACAAAATTCTCAGCCCATCAGTCACAATTCTTCTTTTCCATTTGTCACTCTTACTCGCCCCATCTATATATCAATTAGAGAGGGGGTTTTAGGCTTCTGGCTAATAGGCTCATTTAGACAAATTGTAGTGATACTGGCAAAGCAGTTCAATATCTCTCTTCACTACTTGAGATGTAAAAAGTTTCCTATGCTTTTAGATGCGATGAGATGTAGTTGTGCTGAACACACTGCGATACAAAAGCATCAAGGATCAGCCAACTTTCCAGGTAAACAGTGAAACATGGATGTTTAGAAAAGTGCTACAGTGAGTTGTTGTGCCATCTAATGGTTTAAGGTTTATTCACACCAAGAATTATTTCTATAAACTATAAATACATTATTTTGTCTGGAATGCTCCAATTTACCTGTGCCCTGAGAGCAGGATCAGTCATAGTTACTGGGTCTTTGAATAACATAAAATTCTCAGACCATCAATCAAAGCCTTTCTTTTCCTTTCGTTGCGCGTTCTCTCGTGTCTTCGTGTCAGTTAGAGAGTGGATTGTAGGATTTCTGGCTAATAGGCTCATTTAGATAAATTGTAGTGATATCTCTCAACACCTCTCTTCATTGGATGAGGTGTAAAAAGATTCTGTTTTCAGATACAGTGAGGTGAGGTTGTACTATAACTGAAAGATTTTATGTACAGCATAGAAGTCATGAGACACTGCATTTTGTATGAGTGTAACAGTTTCTCACTTGGAAGGATGATTGCAAATTTATTGTAAAGTAATTGCAATTTTAAACACATTTTATTGTTTTTAAATGTTCAGTATAAGAGAAAATTACATGAATTTGTTACATTACAGAATTAAGTTAGATAAATATATTGTATAAATATACTGTTTCTATTTTTAAAAATGTTAGTAGCCCTGAAGAAAGGTCAGCTTGGATGAACTAGAATTTCCAGAATACTTGTTTCAATTTTTTTTATTACTATTTGTTTCTATCATTACAATCAAACCATGTCATGTCAACAAATGGAAAAGTTATTGTAAAATATACATGCCACTCTCAATATATAACATATATAGTTTTGCGGTTGACAAAAGATTTGATTTTTATATTCAGTGTGTATATAATAGATAAGATCACCAAAATGTCTGTCACACCTCTGTCAATCAATATTTGTAATATTTGTTAATAAGCTTTTAATGTAACTTCAAAAAGTGTTCATTTTCAGTTCCACTGCACAGTATAAAATGTTAGAGGATCATTAAAAGTAAAAAAAAAATAATAATAATTAGGCTTTATATATGTGTCTTGTATATGTCAAACATACGTGGGTTTCTTATATGTTTGTGAATAATCTAAGAATCAAATAAAGAAAGAAGCCGATGGAGGTATGAATACTTAAGGAAAACATGCTGGTTCTAGTACATATCTATACTACTCCATAGCATGATTACTCTTCAGGTCTCTCTCAGGTCCCATCAGATAAGATGCAAGAAGATACTGAGTAGGCAGATTGCAGCTGTAAGTCAGGAGAATAGAGTCACTTAAACTGTATGCATTTGAACACTTCATTGGAGGACATCTAAGAAATATATTTACCATGACCCAGTAGACTGATGAGTGAGATGCTGGCATTTGAAGTAGTTGTGGTGCTAGCAGTGGGGCTTACAACATTGGTAGAGTTGACATTAGCTAGATTCACCAGCACAGAGGATTCAAATACACTCTTTGGTTCTCCCAGCCCAGTTCCTACAAAACAAAGTGTTTTAGAGTCTATCAGCTCAGTGTTTATGCTTGTGCAGTTAGGACCAAAATTCAGCAGTAAAACTAGTAAAAATGCTTATTTGGTTTGTGACATAGAACTAGTGCAAAATACAATATCTGATCATTTTTTAAATCATATTTATTTCCTTTAACAAAATCCCAAATCTTTCTGTTTACTTCTAGGTTAAAAGTAATTGTTATTTCTAAAGCATGTTTAAACAGCTGACACTGACCAAACTGCTGTACAAAGGACCATCAAGGGCCATCAACAATCAGTAGAATCTGAAACTGAGTTCTAAAATAGATAGGGAGCCAAAGAAAAGAGGCCAGAACTGGGGCAATTTTGATCATGCTTTTTAGTACCACTCAACCGTCTTGCAGCTGCTTTCTGAACTATCTGCAAGCCTGCAAATGTGGACTGGAAAAGATTTAGAATTGCTAAAGTCCAGTCCTGATGTAATAAAATCATGGATAGCCTTGTCCACAGCATGGAAAGTCAGAAATGGAAATAATTCTCAACTGGTACTAGCTATTTTTAATGACAGAAGTGACTTGTTTATCAAGGCAGAGAACAGAATCAAATAACACCAATTTTTATTTATTTTTTTTATTTTATTTTATTTATTTTATTTTATTTTGTGTGTGTGTGTGTGCAGTCCATACATACACACAGTATATGAGGTAGCAAGAGTTAGACTTGGAAGTAAAGAGGAATGCTTTAGTTTTGTCACTATTCAGAATGATTTTCAATGCCAGATTTTCAATGTTTTAGAAGTTTCGGACACACAGTATTTGTGTTACAGATCTTTTTATGAACTATATTTCCTTCAGTATCAGCTACATGTCCAATAACAACCTGTAATGTGTTGAAAAGTGATCAAACTCACCACTGGTTGAACCCTGCAAGATGTCAAGGAAAACATTCAGCTGGGAATTAGCAATGTTGCTGATGTTGACATTTGTGGCATTGACATTGCTTAGGAAGATGATGGTGTTTGCATCAATGGGAATGCTGAAAACACACTGAATCAAGCTTGGTTGGATCGAACCCTGGATATTGTTTACATTGGGCTGAAAAAAAAAAAGGATATTGATCCATATATCAAAAGCATTTGATAATTCCACATTCTTGTAAAAATGGAAAATGTATGTAGAAGTACTCAAAAAATACTCTAAAAAATATTATCCTTACTATATTTGTTGTCACCAGTGTATTATTTAAGAATGTTGCAGTCCGGAAGAAGAACCTGCCATTATTATTGCCACAGACAAAGACAATATTGAGGTCCTGTAAAAAAGAGGGGATTTTATAATGAAAAAAAAATTAATATGAGTTTTCTCACTAATACATTTTCATAGGATCTGCTTACAATTAGATTTTTTTTCTCTCTCTTAAAAACTGTATGTTGTCATATGAATCAAATTCAATTGATATGTAAAATAGTTAAGTTGACTCATGAGATTGGGTTGAAATAACGAAGTGACATGTGACATGTTTATTTCACACACAATTTAAATAGCAAAGTATGATCATAAACAATGAACTTTCCCAACACCCTCAGAGAAAACTAGTCCTGTCTGACTGGATGACGATCTTAACCTCCCCTGTTAAAAATATTAAAGGAGGAGACTTCACACTGCAGCTTTATTCTATGAAAGAAACTAGGCTGTTTGGAACATTAGTATTTTCTAGTTTAATAAATGTTCCTGTTGGTTCAGTGTGGATCTGTGTGGCTCTTGTAGCTGTCAAATCAGTTATAGCCTATCCACAAAATGGTTTTCAATTTTTATGACCTTTAGTCAAAACAAGTTATCTGCTTAAGGATTAGCTCGCTTCTAGAATAAACATTTCCTGATAATTTACTCACTCCCATGTCATCCAAGATGTCCGTGTCTTTCTTTCTTCGAAAAGAAATTAAGGTTTTTGAGGAAAACATTCCAGAATTTTTCTCCATAAAGTGGACTTCAATGGGAGCCAGTGGGTTGAAGGTCCAAATTGCAGATTCAGGGCAATTTCAAAGGGCTCGAGGAATAAGGGTCTTACCTAGGGAAACGATTGGTCATTTTCTAAAAAAAAAAAAAATTTAATTTATATACTTTTTAACCACATATGCTCGTCTTGCACTAGCTTGACCTCACGCATTATATAATGACGTTAGAAAGGTCATGCGTGACGTAGGTGGAAGTATCGACCCAGTGTTTACAAAGTGAGCGTGCAAAGAAACAAGTCAAATGCCCTTTACAAAAAAAGTTAAAAGAACGACAAATTTGAAGTTGGAGGAGAAAATGAGATGAGTTTTTTATCCTACCCTACCTTTTTGAACTGAAGTACACAGATGAAGAACTAACCACTTGTGACCTTTCCAACGTGACTCCGTAATGTGTGAAGTCACACACGCGCATCTCGGAGCTAGTGCAAAATGAGCATTTGCAGTTAAAGAGTATATAATTTTTTTTTTAGAAAATGACAAATCATTTGGCTAGATAAGACCCTTATTCCTCAGTTGGGATCACGTAGAGCCCTTTGAAGCTGCAATGAAACTGCAATTTGGACCTTCAACCTGTTGGTCCCTGTTGAAGTCCACCATATGGAGAAAAATCCTGGAATGTTTTCCTCAAAATCCTTAATTTCTTTTCAACTGAAGAAAGGAATACATGAACATCTTGGATGACATTGGGGTGAGTAAATTATCAGTAAATGTTTATTCTGGAAGTAAAAACTAATCCTTTAAGGAAGTATGGTCCACAGAGGCAAGTGTGAATGTGTGTTGTAAAATGTGCTTTGTTTACCTGAGACACACTAGATGTCACTCCAGCTGCTAAAGCAATGTAACCGATGGAGTTGCCACTGAGCTCAACCATCAGATTGAAGGTACTTAAGATAATTTGTACTGAGGTGAAGAAACACTGGGAGCTGCCTGAAGGATCACATCCTTTAGGGATGTCCAAACACAGTTTGGTTCTTCCACACTCATTGCGGGTGATGTTGGACTATCAATAAGAAAAATAAGAAAAAACTATCAAATATGCATTTGTTATCATCTACACCATAAACTGCTTTAATAAGAATAGCATATCAAGGGTATCAAAGTGAATCAAATTTAGCTCCTGGAGGGCCACTGTCCTGCAAAGCTTAGCAACAACCCTAATTAAACACACCTGACCCAGCTAATCAAGGTCTTTAGGAGTGCAAGAAACTTTCTAGCAGGTGTGCTGGAGATAAACTCAGGACTGAGTTTGATTTGGAATCTAAACAAATGACCTTTTTGTCTAACATTGTTTACAAGGGAAATAATGGTTCTTTGGACCAAATAATGGTGGAAAGGCATATTCTTACAGTTAAATTTGTTGGCGTTGATAGGTGCCCATCAGCCTTAATGCAAGACACTGTACAACCAATCACACAAACCACCAAAAGCATCAGCTTGCTCTCCATATCTGAGGGAAAGATTATATATGCATTTAATCAAATTAATCTGAATTAGGATGCAAAAACTGATATAATACACATTTACTTTATGGAATTAATTCTAAAAATAATACAATAAATTGGCTTACGATTGAGATAAACATTACAATAAATGTTGTCTATAAAAAACAAATGCCGTACTACAAACAAGTACTTTTCACTCAACAATTGTAAAAGGTAAAAGTAGTTCTTTGTTTAAGCCTAGAGGAGTCTGATTTGAAATCCAATTTAAATTTAAACTAATAGCTACATATATATATATATATATATATATATATATATATATATATAGATAGATATAGATAGATAGATAGATAGATAGATAAAATTAACATCAAATCACAGATAAAATAAATCACATAATATAAAATTCATAAAATCCGTAGTCCAAATCATTAACTTTACAAAAGATACTTCTTTTTATTTACCCGAAGATGTGTCTTCCAGTAGATATGTTCACCTTCACACCCTTGAAAAATTAGTTAAAACTTCCTCCCGGCGCATCTTTTAAACAGAACAACACCCGCAGAACCAGACTGAGAATGATCACACCCCATTAAATGCATGAGGTAATACAGGAGTGGTCTAATTGTTATAGAGCAGATTTTATATAATCATTTTATATAACTCATGTTGTTACAAACATATTGTGTTTGAGTGTTTAAGTCATATGCAACGCTGGCTCAGCTTTTTTTCCCTTATATATTAAGTAAGTTATGATTGTCTTTGTTCATTGTTATTTATGTTAGTGCTTGTGGAATGGGTATGTCTTCAACAGGTTCTTGGAAGTTATAATGGTCTCAGCAGATCGGGTATATGTTAGCAGCTCATTCCACCACAGAGAAACAGAGAGGGCCAAGGTCTGAAGTTGAAAAACACAAACCTGCATGATTGGGTGATAGTATAGCTCAACTGTTCATCAAACTATACTTTCAGGTGCCTTGTTTTCCTGGTTGCCAGTAGTGTTGTAGAATCCAATGATGTTTTGGTTGATCTGATGGGTTGGCAGAGATTACACAGTATTCTGTCTTAGCGAGGCTGCATTGAAGGTAATGTTCCTTCAGCAAGGATCAGGTTATTAGAAAACCGTGCCCCAGTAGTTTATACAGTTTAGGAAGTTCTTACATTGAGTTTTTCATACTGTCATAGTAATGGTTTCTAACAATAATGCAGTTTCGTGGCCACAATGCAATCCATGTTTTGTAAGCACTGCATTGCATTTAATGAATAAAACTTTTGTTCTCATAATCAACTTCCTCATTTAACAAAGGGTTGGATGACAACTGAAGGAATGTTGTGTTTGGTTTTGGGAAGATGTTTCAACATAGCAAAAAGACAACATTCTTGTGGTCATCGCAGTTGACTCTTTCGTCATTATCTTAAGATTTACTTGAAGGCTATTGTGCTTTGTGTTCATTTATGTCCACACATAAAAATAGCAACAACGATTGCTATTACTGATAAAAATAACAATAATTCGAGGCTAGTTGGGGAAGGGGGAGGGGGATATATTACATTTTCAAATAAAAAATAAATTCTTTCCATAAACACAAATGTTATAAGGATTTTCATAGTACAAGTGTTATTCATTTATTCATTCATTCATTCATTCATTTACATTTATTATATTATTATTTAGCAGACGCTTTTATCCAAAGCATTATATGTGACACTAGATCACAAAACCAGTCTTAATGGTCAATTTTTCGAAATTGAGGTTTATACATCATCTGAAAGCTGAATAAATAAGCTTTCCTTTGATGTATGGTTGTTGTTGTTAGGATAGGACGATATTTGACTGAGATACAACTATCTGAAAATCTGGAATCTGAAGGTGCAAAAAAGTCAAAATACTGAGAAAATCACCTTTAAAGTTGTTTAAATGAAGTTCTTAGTAATGCACATAACTAATCAAATATTAAGTTTTGATATATTCACGGTAGGAAATTTACAAAATATCTTCATGGAACATGATATTTACTTAATATCCTAATGATTTTTGGTATAAAAGAAAAATAGATAATTTTGACCCATACAATGTATTTTTGGCTATTGCTACAAATATACCCGTGCAACATAAGACTGGTTTTGTGGTCCAGGGTCACATATTTATATATACTATGCCAATCTATATTTAGATTTAGATTACCAGTTTGGCACCAGCTATAGAAACTTATCTGAAATAATATTGTCCATTTCCTTCAGACAAAATGCATTCCACCCTAGACTGCAACTTCCTGATTTTATCTTCTGATACCCCTCCCTCACGTAACATTTTTTCCCCACATTGTAACTAATTTTGTAACTAGTACATGCAGTAAAATCAGTTCCTTGTTCAACTATACTTGTACTCATAAAGTTTTTTTTGTCTTTCCACTGAAAAACAGGGCAGCAAAACATTTAAAAATAGCTATAGAAGAATCATAACTATGATACCTGAGTTTATTGTGCTAAATGCCAGTCCCGAATAGCCCCCATCCCCTGATTCACTATTCCCTAGTGGTTCCCATATACTGGATGAGAATGGAGTAAACAAAAATGAGTGACCAAATTTAGAGAATGATGGAAAGAGCTGTCACATACACAGTTTCATTTGATAAGACTCTAGTCTCTATTCTCTAGTCGTTAAGTGTAAATAGCTTGTACACTTCTTATTACAATGTATATTAAAAATTAAAAATAAAACTCCATGTGTCTGAAAAGCTAAGTCAATATTGATTCAGGTTTTGTTACAGACTCTGTCGCCTTCCCATGTTGTTTGTAGAAGTAGCTCTTTTTTCCTTTTTCTTTCTTTTTTTTTTAACAACAGGTTTTCCCCAGAGGTACATGGTCCATGGTAGATATTTCTCACTCACTGTGACCACTAATTTTTAGCTTAATGCAGCTCCTTCACCAGAAGTGTCTAAACTTGGAGAAGCTAAACTCTGCAGGACATTAGCTCTCCAAGAGCAGGATTGGACACACGTCAGAGTGAGCTATCTTTCTGTGTTTACAGATATTATGTGACACGCATGGGCAAATTACAGTGGTGGCCAAAATTATTGGAACACTAGTAAAATTATTGGAACACCAGCTAAAAAATGGTTTTAAGTCAGTTATTAAGTCAGTTATTTCAGTTATTTTGTTGTAGTGTGTCAGTAGGAAATATCAGTTTACATTTACAAACATTCATTTTGCCATTAATTGTAATAATCCAGTGAGATTTTTGTTTGCACAAGGAGTCTGACAACAGCCAGTGATCCACACAGAGATCTGATCTCATCATCATCCAGTCTGTCTGGAATGACGTGAAGAAACAGAACAAACTGAGACAGACTAAATCCAGAAGAACTGTGGCAACGTCTCCAAGATGCTTCAAGAAACCTACCTGCAAAGCTACAGTACTGATAAAAGTTTTAGGCACTTGTGTAAAAATGCTGTAAAATGAAGATGCTGTCAAAAATAATGTCATAAATAGATTTATTTAGACTTTATCAATTAACTTAATTGAATCAACATTTGGTGTCACCATCCTTTGCGTTTAAAGCAGCTTTTGCCCTAGCTGCACTTGTGCATAGTTTTTCAGGTAGCTTTGCAGGTAGGTTTCTTGAAGCATCTTGGAGACTGTGCCACAGTTCTTCTGGATTTAGTCTGTATCAGTTTGTTGTTTCTTCATGTCATTCCAGACAGACTGGATGATGATGAGAACAGATCTCTGTGTGAAGCACTGGCTGTTCTCAGAGTCCTTCTGCAAACAACAACAACAACAAAAAAATCTGTTTGGATTATTACAATTAATGGCAAAATCATTAATGTATCAGAAAATCAGAAATGTAAACTGATATTTCCTACTGACACACTACAGCAAAAGATAAAAATAACTGACTTAAAACCATTTTTAGCTGGTGAAAATACTAGTGTTCTAATAATTTTTCCACCACCGTATGTATGCAATCTCCCAATCTGCCTCAGTTATTTTAAAACATAAATAATTATTATAGGTTTATCGTAGTATATCTGGGCAAGACAAAGTTTAGAAGATGGATTCTTTTTGAACTCTCTCCTTAATAAACGTTTGTTCTTTTTTGTTTATTGTTATAAAAAAAAAGTTACATAGTGACGCTTTAAAGGGGACCAAAGATAGCCTATGATAATTTTTTGACAGTGCCAGAAATTCAGCATGATCATTGCACAGTTTTACTGACCAGCCAATAAAAATGTGACATGAAATCAACGCGACATGGCGCTAAAACTTAAAACTTCTTACCTCAAGCTTTTATCCCTTCCGTTTTTGCCGCTTCCACTTTTTTTCAGCACACATAAAAACTCCAACTGCCAAAGTGTGATTCATCATGCTCTTTTTGTTTACCACTAGCGTATGCTGATGACGTTTTATTCTTTTTGTGTGTGTGTGTGTGTGTTAACAACTCTTTATTAAATTTTCTTCTGGGAACAGTAGTATAAAACAAAAAGTAACTGTGCAAATTTAGAGCCCACCCCAACCCATCCCACCTCCTGGTAGACTTAAAAAACAACAACAACAACAACAACAAAAAAAACAAATGAATGAATGAATGAATGAATACATGAATGAATAAATGAATAAACAAACAAACAACAACAACAATAATAATAATAATAATAAATTAATTAATATTAATAGATAAATAAATAATAAAATAACTTTTACAAAGATTTTAGAAAAGATGACACAACATTAAAAGCTGAATGCCATAAATTTACAGTTTTCACATTAGATCCATGTACATGAGAAGTTGAGAGTTCCATCGAGATGATGTCCATCAAATACACAGTCCAGGTTCGTCTGTGCATTGTGTGAGGAGGATTCCAACGGTTGACCAGCAATTCTTTTGCTGCTGTGAGAGCAGCTAACAGTAAACATCTTTGTTGGACGGACAAGGTGAAGTCCCAAAAGTCATTCATGAAAAAAATGGCGCGGAGTCAAACATATCTCAGTACCCAACAAATATGATAGGACTTGTGAGAGCTGAGTCCAAAAAGTTGAGAGGGAGTGGCACTCCCAAAAAAAAAATAAAAAATGCAAAAACGTGCATAAAGATCCTTGAGAACAGAGATTACACTTAGGAGAAGACGACAGATTCATATAAAAAGTTTCATTGGAGTCAAGTAAACCCCATGCAGCAATTTCCAATGAATCATTTGGTGATTAGGGTTTTTAGAAGACAATTTAAACATACCCCATACCTGATCTGAAAATAAAACATGCACATCCTCATTAAGATCCTTAGCCCAAACAGTTGTAATAGATAAAGATTTGTATGAATGCTCCAGAATGGAGAAATTCAAAGGGTGAACAGGCAGTTGAGAGTTCCAAGGCACCCCATATGAGGAAAGACCTCCATGTAATCTACATCGTTGTAAGGTAGTCAGTTTAATACAAGGACGTTTCCCATCCCATATATACCGTAAGACATGCATCAAGTTTGTTCCAGTAGCCAACCGGTGGAGCGAGAGGAATCATTGAAGAAAAGAAATTAATACGTGGGAGAACATTCATTTTAATCACCAATATACGAGCCTGAAAAGAAGTAGGAAGACGAGACCAATTTTCCAAATCTAAGGATACTTTGGCTAGAATACTATTATAGTTTTTTTTAAACGTTTTCCTGCAGGGAAGGAAAAACATCTATCCCCAAGTACTTAAAAGTTTTGAACCAATGGAATAGATATAGAAAGGGACATGGAATCAATTTTAGAATTGAGGGGAAGTAGACATGACTTACTCCAATTAATTTTAAACCCAGAGAGAGATCCAAAATGATCAAATAAATTCAACACATGAGGAATAGAATGTGACGGCTTCTCCAAAAACAATAAGATATCGTCAGCAAACAAAGAAATATGTTGATGAGTATTCCGTATATTTATGGGAGAAATAGTTTCAGATTGTCGGACCGCTTGAGCTAAGGGTTCCAAGGATAGGGCAAATAACAGAGGAGAAAGCGGGCAACCCTGACGAGAACCTCGATGTATAAAGAATGGGTTAGAGCAAACAGCACCTGTGAGAACAGTGGCTGCTGGATTCGCGTACAGAACTTTTATCATATTTATGAAACTCGATCCTAGACCCAGATGCTGTAGAACCGCCCAGAAATAGTTCCATTCTAGCTGGTCGAAAGCTTTCATCACATCTAGAGATAATACTGTGCAAGGGGAGGACGAACTATTCGTTGAATTAATATTATGATATAACATGCATAAGTTGTCTGAAGCTGAGCGAGATTTAATAAATCCTGTTTGGTCATAATGAACTACCCTTTTCATAAATTTCTCTAGACGACGAGATAGTACTTTAGCATATAGTTTAACATCAGTCCCTATCAAAGAAAGTGGCCGGTAACTAGAACAGGAAGTCGGATCTTTATCTTTTTTTAACAAGAGAGAAATAACAGCTATATTAATAGTTGGGTGAAATGAGCCTTGAGTAACTGAAAAATTTATCATATCTAACACATCCGACCAAAAAGTAGTATACAATTCTATTGGAATACCATCTATGCCTGGGGATTTCCCCTTGTTTATAGATCGGAGTGCTGACTCCAGCTCCTGAAGAGTGATCGGTTCAGCCAGGTATTCCGAATCCGAATCTGACAGCTTAGGTAAATGAAGGTTGGACAGAAAAGATGCAAAAGAGTCAGGGTCACCATCCGCAGAAAAAGTTAAAAGAGGTTAGAGTAAAAAGAGTGGAAGGCGATATTAATGTCTTTTGGGTCTGTCATAATGAGCCCAGATTGGGATTTCACTGCTGAAATATTAGCAAACTTTTCACTGTTGCGTAATGTTAGAGCTAAAAGGTGGCTTGGTCTACTCCCTTCAAAATAATAATTCTGCCTGGATCTCAGTAATGAATTGAGTTCGGACCTAACTGCCATGATTTTACTGAGTGTATTGTCTGAGAAACAATGTTGATCATCTCTAGTCAGATTCTGGAGCTGTGATTCCAGCTCAACTATCTTTTTGTGTTGGTTTTTCTGAAAGAAAGAGGCATGTGAAATTGAGTTATTCCTTATAAATCCTTTAACTACATTTCAAAGTGTTCACGGATCATCCACTGAACCTTGGTTAATTTCAATAAACTCAGCAAATTTATTTCTGAATTGACTGCAAAAGTCTTCGTAGTCACGAATCTGGTTCGTGGCCTTCCATCTGATTGCCACCAGAGGTCACCCTTCCATCATATTGACTCTCACACTACACAGACTGTCTCGCATTACCTTGCACTACAGTTCCCATGATCCATTGCACTGACTGCACACAGCTATACCAATCACACGCTCACACCTGAGAACTATCACACAATCACACACCCTACATAAACCATGGACTTCCTCTCACAGATTGCCGAGTATTGTATGCGCATATCTCTCTCCTAGCGATAGCTACTCTACGGAGCCCACTTAGTTGTCATAGTCTTGCTTTGCCTGTTTTCTCGTGTTTTGATTTCTGCCCGTGTTTCCTGGATTAACCCTTTGCCTTGCTGTTCGGATTCTGTTTGCATCTCGTTTGGATTATTGCTCCTGTACCTGGATTATCTCTCTGCCTTGCCCTGTTGGATATTGTTCGCCGATCGCAGACCTACGCTTGCCCTAGGACTACTCTTTGTCTTGCTTGTGATATACCTGTTTGCCATTGTTTGACCCTTGCTTGTTTCCTGACCACGCCTTTGTAAATAAAAAGCTCGCACATGGATCTGCACGTCTCTCGTCTCGTCGGCTTCGTAATAGAATACTCGGCCACACAAGGATCCAGCGGCTTTTCAAGTGGACAATGGCCAGGTATGGATATTGCAGGATTATTATTAGCCCTCGAGCAGGGCACACGATCGTTCGAGGACTATATTCAAGAGTATTTGAACATTGCTTATTATTCTGATCTGCCAGACTGTGTTTTGATAGACTTTTTTGTGAGGGCATTAATCAACCGCTGAAATCTAAGCTAATTCACGAGGGTCCGCGTTTGTCACTCAGTCAGTTTATGGACGAATGGGATCTGAGAAAAACTCTTGCTTCTTCTGGGGAGTATAGCATTTTAGGTTCACCTTGATTGAGAATGACCTTCAGTGTTGCAGGATAAAGAAGAAAATTCTGGATGCCAGCTTCTCTCCTTTCCTTCCTAATTGGCACAAATGCACTTTTTCTTATTGCGGTGATTGGAGAAAAATCTGGAAAGAAAGACAGCGTTGCTCCGTCGGATGTTTTCATCGGGGCGTGAAGTCTGGCGGTCTGCAAAATGAGCTCCCTCTCCGTGTACTGCAACAGTTTAAAGATGAAAACCCGTGGTTTAGCGCAATCTGAGGAGAGCCTTGTGTACACGCGATGAGCTCGCTCCACTTCAATCTCTTTGCCCGCCAGAGACGGGAGCCACATCGGTAGCGATCTTTTCAAAAAGCCCATAGGGTCGTCCTTTTCGGAACCTTCAGGCAATCCGACCAGACGCAGATTGCTGCGCCTATTGCTATCCTGTAAATCCACAACCTGTTGCTCGAGCGCGGCTACCTGCCTATCGTGATCTGCGACAACTTTCTTTTGTTCTCTCATCTCCCCTGTAAGAAGATCCAATTTAGAGCATAGCGACTGAACAACTGACATGTGAGAAGCGAACTCGTTCCGCATCGCCGTCAACTCAGTTCTTAGAATGTCCTCAAAGTGTGTAACAGTGTTTGCCATCTTGTCCACCATATCGCTCGTGGTTGGTGGCTTGGATTTCTTCTTAATCGGAGAAGCCGACGGAGACAACTCCTGCTGTTTCCGATCGTATGTTATCAGGGAAAGTATTATTAATGAATAAAACTTAAAATAAAACAAAAAAATAAAAAATAAATCAGCAAAAAAGGGCCAAACGTATACGGAGCTCTACTCAAGTGCAACTAGGTTCATGAGCACGTCATGTGACTCCTCTTTTTTATTCTTCTATAGAAATGTGCGTCGTAGTCTATGAGTCCATAAGTGTCATCATCGTACAGTCTACATACATGTCGTACCTAAGTTTATTAGATGCATGTCGCACATTGGGATCTGCAACGATCTAAATAGGATTGCTAAAATCCTGCAGTGTGTCTCGGCTTTAGATTGTGAAGTAGTTTTGGAAGGTGCTTGCCAGAGTGAAGGTGGATTTGTTTATGCTGAATGAAATGTTGTATTGTCCCCTTTGATTCTCCATGTTGTCAATGGTGCCCCTGTGCATCAACACTCTAGTACACCGAAGACTTGCTTGTATACATTCCCCCAGTCATAGCACTTTTATTCATAGTGCAAAACATAACTGACCCCCCTTTGTTACTTATGCTATGTCCGATAAGCCATGGTGCTCTCACGCAGTGAAAACTAGAGTAAAGCTTTCAAATATTGTCTTTTTTTTAAGAAATTCAAACAATAAATACCATTTTGTGGCTCTTTAATGTGTCATGACAGACCGCTATAGCACCTAGTTCAAGTGGTACGTGAACCGATCATCTCTTCCTCTTTACTTGTTACAGCCTGAAATAAACATGAATGAACATCAGAAGGTATCTTATTTCAACTGCGGAAAGTACACATAATTTTTCAAGTTCAAGTCCATCGACATTAATCTACTCTGTGTGGTTTGTTTGTCGGACAAAAATGGCAGATTCAGCATTATGACTGGTCAGATCGCCTGTCAATCAAACTCCCTGCGAAGGGTCAATTGGCATAGTTCTATTGAGTGCACCATTATCAAACAAGCATGGATGTTTGGAGAAGTAGTACAGTTGGTGGTGGATAAGTTTTGAGCTGTCAAACAGCAGATGCTGCTTTTCAACACATATCATGATACCTTATGGCTTTGTCAGCTAGATTGCATGTTCATCACAGCACGCCACAAGAGAAGCAACCTTGTGTGCAAATTCTGCTGGTGGCTCCATACTGGCACATATGGTTCTCCCACACATGGTTCTTTGTACTAGTTTCTCTACTGGATAAGCTGCATAGAGATTTCCATACAGGAAAACCATGTTCATGTAGGCTTGGGGCAGCATCTGGCATGCCCAGCCACATTATAGAAGTTGTGGATTTGGCTCATCAACAGAGCATTTGCATAGGGGCTAAGTTAATACCCACATGCTCTAGCATTGTTAAAGTTCCATCTACAGTTTGATTATGACATGTTCTGGTTGAGGGTATGTCTGTTCACATGACATGATGGTATATAATTTCCATTGCTTTATGATGCAATGAGTTCTTATGAAATGGGTTACTGGTGTAACCCTGGTGCCACTGAGTTGAGTCCTGAGGTGTCACCAAATGTGCCTAAATGTGATGCAGCCCCTTGTACCCTGTTGAAAACACCAGCATATGCTGGTTAGGTATGCTTTGAAGCATGGCTGCTGGTTTGAGCTGGTTTTATCTGGTCATGTGCTGGTTTCAGCTGGTCCTAAGCAACTACTGTAGCTCCTGCTCAGGACCAGCACATGGCCAGCTTAAACCAGCTCATGACCAGCACATAACCAGTTTAAACCAGCTCATGATAAGCTCAAACCAGCTGCCATGCTTCAAAACATACCTAACCAGTATATGCTGTTTATTTTAACAGGGTAGGTATAGCTTTTGCACCATCAGCCAATGAATGAATATAATTCTATAGGGCAGGGGTTCTCAGCTCTGGCCCTTGAGATCCACTTTCCTGCAGAGTTTAGTTCCAACCTTGATCAAACTCCCCTGCCTATAACTTTCTAGTGATCCTAGACCCGATCCGTCCCCCTCACTGTCTCTACGAAAGGCGACATTGGGAAACAGAGGATTAATCAGGTTTTCCGCTATATACATTAGCCTAAGTAGTGGCGGCCCTGCCTGCCGCTCCTTAAACGTGCACTAAAGCCTCGTTCAGACTGTCAGCCCAAATCCGATTTTGTGCATATCTGGATGGAATCTGATTTGAATAACTGACTGTCCACACAGCATATCGCAACTGTTCATATCTGATTTGTGTGTCCATAAGCACTCTTACGTTTTTACTGAATGTGCATTGGTTTCTATGGTAATGCCGTTGCGTTGTTATGCCTATGCTAAAAACAACAATAACAGCAATACCGATGTTGTCTTACCGTCGCGGTTGCGCTGTAGTATTATATTTCGTCTTGTGAGGCAGCGGCAGAAACGCAGGAAGCTTGAATGTGCGGCTTTATTCTGTGCTGCCGTCTCTGTTTTTTTTTTCCCGCTTGACTTGCACTTCACAACGACACAAGCTTGATTCTGCAAAGATGTTCAGCATGTTTTCTGCAAAAACGCCTGACGTGTTTACGTTTTACGTGGCGTGAGGACGTGAAAAAGCTACGCTAAATCCGATCTGACCAGTCAGACTGAAACGGATTTCCAGAAATGCGATTTGAATTGTATTCCAAACCACATACGAATGTAGCTCGAAAAGGATTTGGGCTGACAGTCTGAACGAGGCTTAAGTGATTTTTGAAAAACGCTTTTGACCGCAGTGCCTGACCTAGTCCCAAAACACACTTGTAGCCAATCAGCAGTAAGGGGGCGTGTCTTGTACTGCGAAAGAAGAGAGCGCTCAATTTGAGTGCACAGGACGGATATTAGCGGATCGACTATACCCAGATAGCACACGTACGTCTGCAAGATGTCTGTTTAAGATCTCTTGATCTGGAAAGCATCTGCTGTCTACAAACGTCTGACAGACATCTTTCAGATGTCAGTTTTACATACATTCTAAATCATAAACATCTTAAAGACATCTAATAGACGTCTATTTGACATCTAAAAGGCAACGTCCTATAGACGTATTGAAGATGAGCAAACAATCTAAAAAATACGTCTTGCAGATGTAAATGCAGACGTCAAATAGAAGTCTCCGAGATGTACGTGTGCTATCAGGGTAGATAGAGAGAGATGGCAGATAAAAAAAAAAAAAGAGGAAAATATCAGAGAAACAAAACATTAAAAAGAAGGGTTACGATCAGGCAAGAGGTAGGACCCGCGTAAATATCAGAGCAGCTCTCCACCGGTGGAGAGAACTCAAGGAGCGGGACGGGCTCAAATCGGACGCCGAGGTTGCGTTATTTCTTCTTGATAGGTGAGTAACGCTGATTTTGCTTTGTTTCACACAACTTATCCGTGTTGTCTTTTGCTTGAATATGCTTGTGTCATCTTCGCATGTTTCCGCGATTGTCGTTGCCATGGTTGTGTACGTACATACCGATGCAGAGATTTCAAAATCGTGATTCCCCCCTGTATATAAATGTATATTATACTGTATAAATTGCGGGCATCAGGGAGCCGCTATTATGCCTGGCATTAAAACTGCTTTTGAATGCAGGATCGCTTTTTAGTTTCACTTTCACTTCAGATACGGTTCCATTCACACACAGTATTGTTATTTACAGGAGTGACAACCACATTCTTTAACTGAACTCACACCTTTAAATTTTCAGGACTCACAACTGAATTCTCGGAAAACTTGTGCTCTATGCGTGACTCAAATGCTCTGCTCTCCACCCAAATATGAAAGCTGCTGCCAATTATTGAAGATTTGACAGATGAACTTGTGGCTTGATAGGACTCTTGTCATGTCAGAAAGTGAAAAGTCTTTTCAGTTTAATGGACATCGTCATCTTTGATTTTACTTTCATCACTGTCACTATGGTTACTTGTAAGGAATACGAGCTTTACTCTCATGTGTGCGAGATGCTACTATAAGCTGCTGTTTGAACAGAAAATTTCCATTCAAGTAAATGCAGTTGTCAGTCCCAAAAACTGACAGTGTGAACATAGCCTAAATTTCAGCTGTAGTCACTTGGGTGGCAGGTACTAGGCCTACCTTGGAGAATCTGTAACATAATAATCCATAAGATTTTTTTTTTTTTTTAAATGAAAAAAATTAAATAAAAATATTTTTCATTTGCATTTTGTAAAATATTAGCATACCATAGCAATTTAAAACTCCAGACAAAATTCTATACTAACTAGTCTATTTGCACTAATGAAATTGCATAGAATCATCTTTCCTAAGAACACACTTGTGGTAAAATCAGTGTATGGAACCTCTTGTGGCTTATTGTTTTAACAGTGGACAGAGACGGAGTGGTTACATTTCTTTTGATACTATTGACATCTAGTGGTTTCTACATGGATTTCAGATATGTTCTAAGGCCTTTGTAAAGGAAAGTGATGTAACCAAAAGATGTATGCTGCCTATCTGTTTTCAGTAATAGTACTTCTATAAATTGGGACTAGTTTTGTCACCAAAGATGACAAATGATAATCATATTATCTTATAAATACGTATGACTTTTAACTTTGTGTCTCTTTGAAAATATTCCAAAGTTGTTGCGCTGGAAATTTTGGAAGTCATACTGTACCTCACAGTTGGTGATCCAAGAGGGAAGTCAAATGCAGGTATGTGATAAGGCCAAACTCAAAGACTTAATAATAATAGTTTGGGGTGCTACCCATTTGAAATGAGTTTTTGCATGGTGGGATGCATGATAAAGAGACAGAGAAACAAAATAGGCCCTAGTTGACTTTCATAGCGATTCTTTCCAGCTGATGAATGATAAAAAACAATAAAAACAACCAGTAAAAAAGCAAATAAACAAATTTAAAAAACCTGCAATAGAGTGCAGCAGTGATTACTTCTTTTGATGGCCAACCTGGCAGTAAGCATCACCCTGCATGGTTCCCTCTACATTTTTCCACTGACTTTTGGATTATTGCAGAAAAAGTTTGCATTACTTAAGTGTCACCACCAGCTTCAACAACTCTTTATTTAAAAAAATAAATAAATAAAAAATTCCCTGATTTTCCCCGGTATTACTGATGTATTTTATGACATAGAAGACAATGTAGCCAGAAGTGCTAACCCATTTCCTTGTTTTGGCCTACAAAAATGCATCATTCCTTCCTTCTTCTGCTGAACATTTTTTTATAGAATGTAACCAAACAAATGATGGTCCCCACTCACTTATATAGTACTTTTCTCCCCATGTGGAAGTCATTGGGATCCATCAACTGTTTGGTTACCCATATTCTTTAAAATATCTTCTTTTATGTTCAACAGAAGAAAGAAACTCATACAGGTTTGAAACAAGTAAAGTTTTGGGTGAACTATCCCTTTAGGACACTAACAGTTTATAGGCAGCAGGCAATTAAGGTCACAGATATAACTTAGGACACAAAAAAGACCTTTCTACCGGCTAAAAAAAAAAAAAAAAATGGGCCAGCTGCGTAAACTTAGCCTGCATTTTAAGACTGTGTCTCATCTGACCAACTAGCAAGGGGTAATGAGTCTTATTTTTCAGATTCAAATTAGGCCAGTTTACGGGTTTGTATAACCGGCTTTATGACCAGTCTTAAAGGAAACATTAGATGACTAACTTATAAGACTAAGCCTTTTATGCCAACAGCCACAGAGGAAAGATGCCCAGGGCCCCTCCTTACCTACATGAACATGAAAAGTTGGAGAACTTGCAAGTACCTTGGTGTAAGAGTGGAGTAACATCTGGTTCAGTCCATGAGGATGAGATGCACTGTAAGCAGCTGGTGGCCACACCGTTTTATTTTATTTTTTTTATATTTTTTCAGGGACTCATTATTAAATATCTATTTATATGTGAAAATTGTTCATGTTCTTACAAAGATTTGCATGTGAGGAAAATTCCTGGAAATAAAAGCTGTTGAAAGTGAGATGATGTTGCTTTGTTTCCCTTCTCTTTTCTCCTTTTGCTTATAAATTCAAAACTGCTAACACCCCCCAAAATTCTAAAAACCCATAGGGAACTGCTGAGGAAACTCATGGAAAATCAGCCCACAGGTTTGTCGCACAAATTGACATCATGACTGAACAAATCAAACCTGAAAAATATTGCATAAGTTACACCCTGTTAATTCGACGGTGTTCAGATATGTTGATATTCCTAGTATTTCTATGTTTTGTGGTGACGAAGATGAAACATTAATATATTTATTGTATTCTTTTGGTTTAGAAACTTAGGTCTAATTTCCCTTACGGAACAAAATTAAATGGGAATATACTGCAAAATATAATGCGATATATTACATGATACATTTCCATATATTCGAAACTAATGCTTATATTTTTTAATATACTGTACAGCAATATAGCAATATATGCATTGACAATATATGGCTATATATTGATACATACAAATATATTTTGAAATGAAGCAAAGATAAATCTAATATTTACAATGTTTGATTCTTTTTTGAGTATATATTGCACATAGATGCTCCCATATAAATGTGAATGTATGTACACACACACACACACATATATATATATATATATGGACATTCAAAGAATGTGTAAAAGCAGATTTCTAGTTCCCAGCATGCTTTGCTTCTGACTGGTAAAGGAGAGTAAAAATTTTAAAATTAAGTGTTATGTCATGTATTTTTGCTCAGTATTAATATAGGGGGAGATCTATCAGTGTTTAATGTTGTATTATTTTGAAATGTAAAAGGGTTTCTGGTATGTGTAAGTTTGTGGGGTCACCGTTGTGCTGAAGAGTAGAGCCTGTGGTTAGGATGACGATTGGCCAAACACTGTTAAATTATATGTTACTTTATTTAAAAAGTAATTGCTGTGCAATTTTCATCACAGCGATAGAGTATTTAGTATGAGCAGGTGCTTATGCTATTGTAAACTAGCTATTTGTTTTAAAATATGAAACGTGTATCATAAATGATTGTTAAATATAAGAAATATATATTTCCATATACGTGTGTAAACTGCATGAGTAAATATATGTCAGGGCTCCAGACTAACCTTTAAGAGCAGTGGCACCAGCGCCACTAAGTTCTACAGATGGTGGAGCCAAGAGCAGATTTGGTAGCGCTGGGGGGTGGTGTGTGGGAGTATAAAAAATATAATACTATTACTATTGTTTTGCATTAATAAGTGCAGTTACTACTAATATTACATGTTCATTTCGTTTATTTCATGTTTATACAGATTTGACAGTAAAGCACTAAGCTTGAGTTGGGAAGCTTACAAAATTTGCTTTTATTAGCAACAGCAACATGTGCAAAATCTAATTTTTATATAGAAAATGTATATATTCTACTCTTATTAAATGTACCATTATTCTTCTATAGTAACTGACTAACAACTTAAGTGATTATGTGTGATTTAGTTGCAAATTGAGGAAACGTTTGTTTTTCAGGGCCCTTTGTGACTTTTCTTACTTCATACAAAAAAAGGATAAAACTGACAAAATCTGATTTTTGATGATTTTATAATAGTGATTTTATAATTTCAAAATATAAAGCAAAAAGTAGAAATAAATGACTAATAAGCTAATAAGTGCTCCTCTGCTGCCATCTACTGGTTATAGTGGTGATTTGATGTATTTTTAAAATTTTACATAAGCGTTTGTTTACCACAAAGTATCTTTTGTCATCACATTAAAAATAACATTCAAATTGGATCATTTTAGAGATTTAAAGTGCTGGAAATAGTTGTGTGAAATGCTTGAAAGTCGCTGAAAAGTTATTGAATTTCTCTCTCAAAAGTTTGTACTGCACAAACCCTGAAATGAATAATGTAATAACATTTGACTATTTCTGCCTTGTACAGTCAGCGTTACTACCCAACAAACACAGAACGTTCCCCTAACGTTCCAATTTGGTTCGCAGTTGGTTAATTTTTTGGGAACCAAATAAGAACGTTCTAAGAACGTTCCCTGTAGGTTATTTTTTTAATAACCTAAAGAGAATATTCCCTGAAGGTTATTTTTAGATTTATTTTTATAACCTAAATAGAACCTTCCCAGAATGTTCCCTGCAGGTTATTTTTAAGTTTTACTTTTATAACCTAAAGAGAAAGTTCCCTGTAGGTTATTTTAGTTGTCATAGCTATGTAAACTTATTAAAACTTTGCAGATGTTTCGGATTATTCTAATGCTGAAATGTGTATTTTTTTAATCATAAACAAACTATTTTTGCAGAATTTCATGTCTGAAATAAGCTTTTAATAAAGTTTAGACATTAAAGTAGTCAAATCACATTATAATGATAATACAGTACATTTCCAATTTTATAGCTGAAATTAAGCCAAGGTTAAGCGTAGTCTGAAAAGTATATCATAAACACTGGGTTTGTTTGTATGTTTCTTCACTGCACGCCTCTGATCTGCACGTGCTTTTCTCCTGTGTCTCATATAGCCTATAAAGCCGCGCACTCGCATAATTTAAAAATTAACAGTCATTTTGTTTTACTGACTGAATAACACTCGTTTATTGATCTCTTTATTGAATAATTACTTATAATTAATATATATTCGAGAGTAAATTTTGTGATTTCAGAGAGATTTGACAAGTCTAAGCACGATAGAGATGTTTTTATGGACCAAAAGAGAGCAGCGCATCATCGTTAATTCAGTGGTAAGAAATGAATGTAATGTTATCCTAGTTAAAGTCAAATAAATGTTATTCATTTGTCTGTAAAAATAAAATTCACATTTTTAAAACCAAATATTTTGTTGAAGTCATTGCTATTTGGTGCTTGAGAAACATAATATCTGGGTAATTATATTGTACATTGTTTTAATAAAGAAATCTTACATATTGACGGGTAATTCAATCTCATTGAATGTTCCTTATGATGGTTAAATGTGTTCTGATTATCTTTAATGATTAAACAATAGTTTAAAACAAGACATAGTTTGTAGTCATTGAGGTCTATATCCGTCCGTCTTCCACGGCGCTTACTCTACGAGACGCCGGGGTGCTGGATGATCACTGACGCACAGCCGCGGTATCGGAGTAAGAGAACGTTCTGGGAACCTTCAGAGAACGTTCTGGGAACCTTCTAGGAACGTAAACAGAACATTCCATTTAGGTTAAGGGAACGTTCCGGGAACCTACAGAAAACGTTCCTGGAATGTTCTGGAAACGTTCCCGGAACTTTCCCCTAACCTAATGGGAACGTTCTGTTTACGTTAAGAAAACTTTCCTAGCTAACCAAAAGGGAACGTTCTTGAGAACGTTCTAGGAACCAAAAACTAACGTTCCCAGAACGTTCTAGGAACCAAAAACTAACGTTCCCAGAATGTTCTGGGAACCAAAAATTGTACGCTGGGTACTGGCGCGGTTCCGCTTTTGTTTCATTTGTCGTTTGATGTTTAGAAATGACAGCTCTTATGAGTTGAACAGCGCGGTGGTCGCGCCGGTGCCACCGCTCACAAAATTTAGTCGCACTGGCAGGAAAAATGGCCGCAAAATGCAACCATTTGGTCGCAGTCTGGAGCCCTGTATGTTCAATATACTTTTACACTTGCAGTACCATATGTACATCTACTGAATATAAAATCACATATATTGTGATATATTAGTAAATTGTCACATATTTTTTTTCAATATATGAAAGCGGCAATTCCTTATGTATTATTCAATATATTATCATATATTTACACAATATATTATTCTGTATAATTTCTAATATGCTGTTATGTAATTTAATATACAGTATTGATCATTCATATTAGGAAATAAATTTTCTTTGTGTTTTCCCATTTTTGCACAGTCCTTTAATATGAAACATATTTTTTATTATTATACTGACTCCACCAACAAATCTAAAGAATATATTTTTACCCTTTTTAATGTCATATTTTTTTTATCCATAAACAAAAATTTATCGGCTCACTTCCTACTCTTTCACATTTTTTGATTGAGGTTTGTTTTGGACTGAGGTTTATTAACTAGTAATAAAAATGTAATAGATTCCTGAAACAACATGAAAAGTTTTTGTAAAGACTAGGTTCAACCAGCTTTCTTTCATTTTTTGGTTATTATTTTACCTTAGAAAATGTTAAGCGTTTAGCGAGCGTTAAGCAGCAATCAGCTGCAGTTCTTCCTCCAAACCGAGAGGTGGCGTTAAGGCTGGTTTAAAAAAAACACTCGCGCGGCGGTTGTGGGTAATATTCATGGCGGACTACTGAATCTGCAGTGGAGAGACACACCTTCTACTTTTCTCTCTGGATTTCCAAAATAGTGGAATTAACGTACATCTTTACCTCTTGTAAAAGTAAATTAACGTCCATACATTTGAAGGAATGTCTGAAACAGGCTCAGGTGAGCGGAGTGTGTATTATTCAGTCAGTCAGATAAATACTGCAGCTGTTATTGAGCGCTGCCGAGAATGTAAACAGATTATCTTTCACGAACAAACACTTATTTGTGTACATTTATATTATGTTAAAAACGTGTAATTTGGGTAATATGAGTAAAGATACGTAAATAGATAGCTAACTGTGATGAATGAACTGTTCTGATACTGTTTGTACATGCAATACATTGTCAATTAGGTTTGTGTAATTTGTTTATGCTATAAGGAATGCTTTTAAACATATCAGGATTTTCGTTTTTTTTGACAATTAGATTTTTTCATCTAATTTTCTTTTTAGCATCACTTACAAATGTCAAAGAATAAGAGTATATTTGTTATAAAGTTTAAATCTGTTGAAGGTGTAGTTTTCAGTCATTAATTGTGGTTAATGCTGTTAGTAGGTACTGTATAATGAAGTCAAACATCTGTCACTTAACTGCATCTGTTCCCTCTCAAGATCAAGCTGGTGACATGAAACATGACAGCATTTCATCCTCTGGGATCTCAGATCAGGAGAAGGAGATGGCAACCAATGCTTTTGAGGCCTTCAAGGTAAATAACTATAATCTGTGCAGGCGATTGTCTCCATGGTTGTATATAACGTGATGTTTCTTTAGGCTGCAAGCTATGACGAGTCTCTGAAACACCTTGACGGCCTTCAGGAGCTTAACAAAGAGGACTACAAAATTACAATGAATAAAGCGATCACTGAGTTTTATAAAAGTGGGCAGACAACAACAAGCACCCTGAAGCAGACGTTAATGACCTTGAAGAATCAGGTTTGATATTACATATTGCATCATTCTCATTATTATAAGCCTTGTCATTAGAGTACTGATGCTAATTGATCGTTGTTTGCAGATGCACACAGCTGTGGATGATATTGATGGTTTGGATGATGTTGAAAACAGTATCTTCTACTACAATCAAGCAGTGATTCATTACCACATGCGACAGTATTCAGAAGCTATATCCATCGGGGAGAAGCTCTACCAGTTTCTTGAACCCTTTGGTACGTTTCAGAATGCAAATGAAAGCTGTTCTTGTACAGTAGAGAGTTGAGCAATGAGGTTTTTTTAATGCACTTGGACTAGCACTAAAAGTATTAAGTGTTCTAACTGGTCTGGTGCAATAGTGTGGCATGGCTTGATGGGTTTCTCTGTCCTAGAAGGAACGTTTGCTCAGGCCGTTTGTTTCTTGTTGGTGGATCTATACCTGCTCACCTTCCAGCCAGAGAAGGCACTGCATCTGTTGGCTGTGCTGGAGAAGCTCACTGTGAAGGATGGGAACAGCAAAAATGGCAAAGGAGAGGTGAGAGATATTTGGCTCTTCTCAGTCATTTTTATTTTTGATTGTTTCACACTAGTTCTCACTAGAATTTTTAAAGTGTTGTTGTAGATGTTATTACATCTGTAATAAAAAGTTCCACAAAGTGCATTTTAACCACAGCTAAATTGCTCTATTTTTATTCGTCATTGTTATCTTCTTTTGGTTGATTAAAAAAAAAACCCGGGATATTGTAGTTACCTCTATTAGCATTATTTACCATGAGAATGCTATGTAATGTACCAAATTCACTTCCTTTCGAAAGTTTGGGATCAGTAAGGTTTTTATATTGTTTTTATTATTTTATTTTATTTCATTTATTTTATTTGCTTATTTTTGGAAAAAAAAAAAAAAAACATCTTTTGCTCAGTAAGGCTACATTAATTTTATCAAACAAACAGTAAAACCCTAAATATTGTGAAATTATATTATTTCAATTTAAAATAGCTGTTTTCTATTTTAATATGTTTTAAAATGTAATTTATTCCATCTCCAGTTTTCAGGATCGTCATATGCTTCACATCCTTCAGAAATAATTCTAATATACTGATGGCGTAGTACTCAAGAAACATTATTTTCAATGATGAAAATGGTTGCATGGATTTTTATTTATATATTTATTTTTTTTGAAACCTTGATACTTTTTTCCACAAGTCTTTGAGGAACAAATTTAAAAAAAAAAAAAAATACAAAATAAAAAAAAAAGGAACATTTTTACCATCACTTTTCATCAATCGGTAACACTTTAGATTAGGGAACACATATTCACTATTAACTAAGAGTTTTATCTCAAGAAACTCCTAACTTGCTGCTTATTGATACTAAGTACAATAGCTGTTATAGTAGCTGTATGTTTAGGAACTGGGTAGAGTTAGAGGATCCAGAATATGGTCATGCAGAATAAGGCATTAATATGTGCTTTATAAGTACTAATAAACAGCCAATATGCTAGTAATATACATGCTAATAAGCAACTAGTTAAGAGTGTTATACTAATACTAATCTAAAATGTTACCAATCAATTTAATGCATCCTTGCTTAATAAATATACTAATTTATTTCAAATATAAATCTTACTGCTTTCAAACTTTTGAAAAGAAGTTTATCTTATTATACAGTCATGGCCAAAAATATCTAATATTTTTTATCTAATGACTGTATATTGGTCTGCCGAAGTGATAGAAAGCATTTTGGATTATAAGTCAATGTTTTGTAAAATTTGGCTTCTGGCTGTAGCTCACCAGTCCATGCCCTAGAAAGTAAAGAATGGGTTAATATGCCAGTTTTGTGAGATGATAAATTGAGAGTTGTTGTTCCAGATTCTGTTCTCTCTAACTTTTTGGATCGTGTGTCATTTACAGAGCACCAACAGCACAAATAAGGAATCTACTGCTCTGAAAGCAGAGTTCACAGCTATGATCGAGGCAGCTAAATCAAAAATGCACCAGGTGAGAGCTTGAGGATAATGAATGTTGAACTTGTTCAGGGCCTGCTGCCAATTTTCAGCACTCAGATTAAAAATGTAGTAATAAAGGTTTGCAATAGAGTTGCACTGCTAATTAGTTCTAAATTAAGTTGAATATCTTTAGAATGAATGCTTCAGTGTATGCTGATCAGCTAGCAACCATGAGCAACAAAAATTCTGTCTAAACATTGAGCTGTTTGGGATATGTGTGTGTGTGTGTGTGCAGTATAAAGTACGAGCCTATATCCAGATGAAGTCACTGAAGGCCTGTAAACGGGAAATCAAATCTGTGATGAACACATCTGGAAATGTGAGTAGATTCACAATTAAAGGGTTACTCCACCCCAAAATGAAAATTTTGTCATTGATCATTTTCCCCCATGTCGTTCCAAACCCGTAAAAGCTTCGTTCGTCTTCTGAACACAATTTAAGATATTTTGGATGAAAACCGGGAGGCTTGTGACTGTCTCATTGACTGCCAAGTAAATAACACTGTCAAGGCCCAGAAAAGTATGAAAGATAACATTTTCATTTTGGGGTGGAGTAACCCTTTAACCGATTCACAGATTTACATACATACTGTAAATATTGGTCAAATACACCTGCACATGTAATACACTTGTACTGTAACATTTGTTGGCTGACTGTATTTGCACATTTCTCCCTCAGTCTGCGCCCTCACTCTTCCTGAAGAGTAATTTTGAGTATTTGAGAGGAAATTATCGTAAAGCTGTGAAACTCCTCAACAGTTCAAATATCGCAGAGCATCCAGGACCCTTGAAAACAGGTACACAGTTAAAAACCACCCATATATGCTTTAAAAAGAAAAAAAAAATCGATCCCCATTCTAATCTCAGCGCATTTCTTTTTTGTTTTTATCTGAGATATTTGTACACATTTACATTTTTGATTCCAAGAACTGGTACCATGCATCCAAATACACCTTAGAAATGTCAATAAATGTTTTGTTAAAAACCTTATTTATTAATGAAAAAAAGTTTTTCTTTGCTGGAACATATTTACTCAGGTTTGTCTTTTTTCTCGCTTAAAGGTGAATGTGTGAGATGTATGTTCTGGAATAATCTGGGTTGTATCCATTTTGCCATGGGAAAGCACAACCTGGGTCTTTTTTACTTTAAAAAAGCACTTCAAGAAAATGACCACATATGCGCCCAGCTTGGTGATGGTAGTAATGGGCAGGGTAAGAGAACTGAGGACCTTTTACATGCCAGATCATACAACAGACTCTATGAGTGTGATAATAGATTATATGCAGATTTTTGAAAACTCTTTTTTGCAAACTTGTTAATTAACATTATTTTATTTTTTTCCCCACAGCAGCTAAGAAGTTTACAGGCATCCCCATGTGTGCTCTGTTAGCTAATAAGCGCTATGAGCTGCTGTATAACTGTGGGATTCAGTTACTTCATATCGGTCGACCGCTGGCAGCGTTTGAGTGTCTGATGGAGGCGGTGCAGGTGTATCACTCTAACCCTCGACTCTGGCTCAGACTCGCAGAATGCTGCATCACAGCTAATAAAGGGGTACAGACATTAACCCACATGTGTATTTAAAATTTAAAATAAAAGACCTTTGGAAAAACTAGGTGTACTCAAACAGGCTGAACACTTACACTGCCATTCAAAAGTTTGGGGTCAGTAAGATTTTTCTCTTTTTTAAGAAAATGAACACTTTATTTAGTTAGGACACATTATAAAAATCATTAAAAAAAATCACATCACAGAATCCTGAGGCGAAAAAAAAAAAAATGTATCATAGTTTCCAAAAAATATTAAGCAGCACAACTGTTTCAACACTGATTTCTTGAGCATTGAATCAGCTTATTAGAATGATTTCTGAAGGATCATGTGACTCTGAAGCCTGGAGTAAATGGCTGTTTCAGCTTCGCCATCGCAGCAGTAAATTACATCTTAAAAATATTTAAATATATAACAGTAAGTTCAATATAATAATAATCCACAATATCACACATTTTTTTTGTGATTTTCAAAAACATTTAAAAATCTTGCTGACCCCAAGTGTTTGAATGAGTGTATATTTGTTTTGTTTTGTTTAAAGGCCTGTTCCCATAAAATGCCTAGATGACACCAAAATATAAAATATTTTCCACACCAAATCAATTTACAGTATAATTATTTCTGATGGTAACGCATTTATTTATGGCCGTTTTTGTTTCCTTCAGAGTTCAGAGCAGGAAACTAAAGGTTTACCCAGTAAAAAGGGGATTGTGCAAGCTGTTGTTGGGCAGGGCTATCATCGCAAGATTGTTTTAGCATCACAGTCCGCACAAAACACCATCTACAGGTGAGAAAGATTCATTTAGGCTAATGGGTCTTGCCATTTGCTAGTTATTAATGTTGTTAGAAAAGTAGCTGTGTGAGATTGTCTGCCTGGTTGGAGCAGTGAATACTGTAATGTCACAGTGTCTCCAGAAGGTGTCATCCTGTTGCTTTTCTTCAGTAGCATTTTAAGTGATTTCTTACAGAGCCGTGCCTTCATGTATTTAGGTTTCAGCCTTATTAAAAAGTCTTTCTGATGCATTTGGCATGCTAAAATGGATTTACACGTGTGTTTGTGTGCAGTGAGGGCCAGTCAGCAGCAATCCCAGTGGCCAGTATGGAGTTTGCAGCGATCTGTCTGCGTAATGCTTTGCTCCTGCTCCCAGAGCACCAACAGCACGACAGCAAACCCGACAACGGCTCCAAGAGCTGCAGTCAGTCAGGCAGCACAGAAAGCGGCAGTGAGACCAGCGATGCCTGCAGGTACATGTGCATACATGCATGCACCACCAATGCTGGCAATAACAGATCCTAAACTAGATTGAATACAGTAGAAGATTGAATTGCAGAACACGTTTTTGTCAGATTTGATGCTGTTTTAAGATAATCTGGTGATGTTTGAATTTTTCTTTGACTGACAGTGGGAAGACTCAAGAGGGAGACAAGTTCATTCCTGCTGCCCCTTCATCACCCTTGAGAAAGCAGGAGGTGGAGAATCTCAGGTGAGGTTACAGGAGATGTTTCTGGAATTAATTTCTCGCACATTATAAAAATGACCTGAAGAAGAGTTGAATGACTTTGAACACATTTCATTTGGCTCAGTGTGGCAAATGCTGTTAGCCAATACACTGCAAAAATAATTTCTAACTTGGCTTTCCAGTAGAAATATCTAAACATTCCTAAATCAATAAACATTTACTTCAGAAGAAAAATGTTATATTAGGTCTTGTGTTAATTAAATTAACCCTATTTTATGCTTAAAACAAGAATAAATATCTGCCCAATTTTTTTTTTTCTTGTTTTAAGCATAAGATCAGTAAACATTTTTTTTTCAGAAGACATTTTCCTTATCAAGTAAATGTTTTTATTTTATTTTTATTTTTTTTAAGAATATTTAGATATTTTGTACTAGAAAACAAGACAAAAATACTGTATAAGTAAATTACTTTTTACAGTCTGTTTCCTATTAGACGCTCATCTTCCTTCCTCAAGGGGGCACTTGCAAGCTCAGAAAGTGAAATCCTCCATTGGCTCCATTTAAATCTTAATCTTATTTTTTCTTTGTTTTCCCTTTTTTTTTTATATGTCTGACTCATGAAAAACATTTTCATTATTTATTATATATTAAAAAATAGTATGTAAAGCAGAATGTAATATACAATACACATTTCAAGCAGTATTATGCTACATTTGTCACATGACTTAAGCATGTTAATTTTGTTATATATGGCTACAATTTTACATCCAGTTTTTTCTAATAAAACATCTTCACTTTTGCCATATAAATTATGAGCCAAGAATAAATGACAGCTGAAAAGTCTTGTGGTTTCATCATCACACTGGTCAAGAAGAGCTTTGTGCAGTATTTCAGGCTATGGGCCAGTTTTACTAAACAGGGCAAATTAGCACGAGAGTGCCATTCCAAAACAGTGCCGATGGGTGTGGAAATTTCTGTGGGTGATTTACTAACAACATGCAAATTAAAGAACACAGACGCAACATCTCATTTACATATGGACCAACGCAATATACCAAGCGCAGCACAAATTAGAGTAGTCGCAAATAAAGAAATAAAGAAGCCACAGTACACTGAAAAGTACAGGAGGCCAAAAATGAAGGGTGGCAAGAAGTTTTGATAGACCTGATATTGCGTGACTCCTATTTGAGGGTTTCATAGTCATCTTTTGTATCCTAAAGCAAATTAAAAATAGC
Organism: Spinibarbus caldwelli; assembly: GCA_039654775.1. Lineage (NCBI taxonomy): Eukaryota > Metazoa > Chordata > Actinopteri > Cypriniformes > Cyprinidae > Spinibarbus > Spinibarbus caldwelli. Next base: position 10,378,765 of record CM077227.1, on the reverse strand, counting down.
ATGGCTTGGCAAACTACATGTTCAGATAATGTGTTCTTCTGACATTCTAAATAAATTAATACGTGTGCTCTCTCTTCTCTGCGGTGCCTCCTCCTAGCAACAATAATTGCAGCCATTTCAAGCGCAAAATAGTATAAGACATGCTTTTTTGGGCATTAAATAATGGCGCAAATACCAGTAATTTGACGAGCACAAACATTAGTAAATATCGTTGCGTGATTCATTTGAATACTCTCCTCCCATAAATTTTGCGTCTGAAAGGGAATCTTTAACAAATGTATATTCAATAAGGTCAATAACTAAAATAACTGTGTCTACGTCTTTTCAGCGCTAATTCTTCACGGCGCGTCTTTAGTAAATCCTGACAGCACTATTTTAATGCCAAAAGACAATGTTTTAGTCACAAATGGTATTATGCTATTCCAAACGTAGCCAGCGTATGTGAACCACTCCCACCTTTACGTTCCCTTTACTAAAATGCTCATAATAGTTTAGAAATAGATTCAGTAAATTTGGTACTTGTATATGTAAAATATCAGTATGGCAAATGGTCTTGGCTAAATCCATTCAATACACTTGTCAGTATTATCAACATTAATTACCACTATAATTAGCAATTGTTGCATTTTAAGTAAAGCCGGTTAACCTCCATTATTTTAACCCAAACAGTCTCTGTTAGACTTATAATTGTGAATAACCCTCCCCCGGCTAGGCCCCTATACACCTCTATCTTATTTTATGCACCCACTTCACCATTCACTCTCGCATTACTTTTGCCTCAGGAGTTGATTAGACCTTCTACCCAACCTCCATCCCACTCTCTCCCCTTCCCCCTAATCTTTGATCCAGCGGGACCGTCTGCTCCAGAGGGCTGGCCGGACGTGGTTCCCTGTGAAGGGAAGGGGTGTGATGTGTGGATTGTGTTGACCCTGCACTGACACCCTGATACACTGACACTTTTACGAGCCCAGGCACCATTTACTCAAAGGGCTCTTCCTGGAATCCTGCAGGCTATTGTGTCACAGGCAGCCACTCAGAGCGTTGAGCATTTCTGTTTCCCCGTCTTTTCTTTTACCCACTCTTACCCTCTTATATGTGTATTTGTAACAAAGGAAACCGAGCAAAGATTATATTCAAAATATTTTTGAAGTAAGTTTTAATACGCAAGTTGTTCACATCAAGACTGAATTTAAAGGCTAAACAAATTGCAAACAAAAGGACTGTTATGGAAAATAAAACTCATCTGGACTCATTCTCATTCTGCAAGCATAATGGCTTAAAACTCAGCAGACAATAAAGATTTCATTGACTTTAATTCAAAAATATTACCTGACATAATAGCACAGCTGTTGACAAAATGTAAAAATGTAATAAATACCATTTGAAAATGATTGCTTATTTTCATAGTTCTTTGTACTACACACAAAGCTCCACAGACAGGTGTTTGTGTTTTTTAACTGGCTGAAGAAATATGACTGGTTGCCAGAAATAATCCTGTCATTGGGCACATTTTTGTCCCTGGCTTTTGGAATGCATTGCAAAATTTTGTGTTCAGAAAATATTGGTAAAATAATATGTTAGAGATCAGATTGATGGCTCAATCAGAATTAAAAGAGCCATCATGTAAACACTACAATTTATTTTATTATATCAAATGATACTGGTATATTTGTACATATTTGCAGTATACACTGCCATTCAAAAGTTTGGGATTAAAAATACAGTAAAACAGTAATATTGTGAAATATTATTGCAATTTCTAATATTGATTTCCTATTTTAATATACTTTAAAATATAATTTGTTTCTGTGATGCAGCGCTGAATTTTCACCAGCCTTCAGTGTCACATGATCCTTCAGAAATCATTCTAATATGCTGATTTATTATCAGTGTTGAAAATGTTGTGCTGCTTAATATTTTTTTGGAACCTGTGATACTTTTTCTTTGATGAATGAAAAGTTAAAAAGAACAGCATTTATTCAAAATAGAAATATTTTCTAACAATGTAAGTCTTTACTATCAATTTTTTATCCATTTAACACATCCTTGCTGAATAAAAGTATTAATTACCTTAAAAAATAAATAAATAAATAAATTTACTGACCTCAAACTTTTAAATAGTGTATACTACAAAATTTATTTTTTGAATAAACACTGTTCTTTTTAACTTTTTATTTATCAAGGAGTCCTGAAAAAATGTATCACAGGTCCCAAAAAAATATCAAGCAGCATGACTGTTTCCAACATTGATTATAAATCAGCATATTAGAATGATTTCTGAAGGATCATGTGACACAGAAGACTTGAGCACTGATGATGAAAATTCAGCTTTGCATCACAGGAATAAATTATATTTTAAAGTATATTAAAATAGAAAACTGTTATTTTAAATGGCAATAATATTTTACAAAATGTTTTTTTTTTCTTTTTTTTTCTGTATTTTTGATCAAATAAATGTAGCCTGATGAGCATAAGAAACTTACTTTTAAAACATTAAAAATCTCACTGATCCCAAACTTTTAAATGGCAGTGTATGCTGAATAAAACATCTTGAGAAAGTATGTGGCGATTTATTATTACATAAAAAAAAATGAATTTAAAATATTAAAATAAAATAAATAAGACTACATTTATGAGCATATAGTAAAAAATGAAACTGAAACTACCGGACTGTGGAAAAAAATGCTATATAAATAAGTTTAGGTTACTTCTATCATTCGGTGCGAATCCAAAAGTGTGCATGTTTCACATGCTTGACCTAAATAGCATTATACAGGTGCATCTCAATAAATTAGAATGTCGTGGAAAAGTTAATTTCAGTAATTCAACTCAAATTGTGAAACTCGTGTATTAAATAAATTCAGTGCACACAGACTGAAGTAGTTTAAGTCTTTGGTTCTTTTAATTGTGATGATTTTGGCTCACATTTAACAAAAACCCACCAATTCACCATCTCAACAAATTAGAATACTTCATAAGACCAATAAAAAAAAAAAACATAATAAAAAAAAAAAAAACATTTTTAGTGAATTGTTGGCCTTCTGGAAAGTATGTTCATTTACTGTATATGTACTCAATACTTGGTAGGGGCTCCTTTTGCTTTAATTACTGCCTCAATTCGGCGTGGCATGGAGGTGATCAGTTTGTGGCACTGCTGAGGTGGTATGGAAGCCCAGGTTTCTTTGACAGTGGCCTTCAGCTCATCTGCATTTTTTTGTTGGTCTCTTGTTTCTCATTTTCCTTTTTCTCATCTCTTTTTTTTTTTTGGTCTCTTGTTTCTCATTTTCCTCTTGACAATACCCCATAGATTCTCTATGGGGTTCAGGTCTGGTGAGTTTGCTGGCCAGTCAAGCACACCAACACCATGGTCATCTAACCAACTTTTGGTGCTTTTGGCAGTGTGGGCAGGTGCCAAATACTGCTGGAAAATGAAATCAGCATCTTTAAAAAGCTGGTCAGAAGAAGGAAGCATGAAGTGCTCCAAAATTTCTTGGTAAACGGGTGCAGTGACTTTGGTTTTCAAAAAACACAATGGACCAACACCAGCAGATGACATTGTACCCCAAATCATCACAGACTGTGGAAACTTAACACTGGACTTCAAGCAACTTGGGCTATGAGCTTCTCCACCCTTCCTCCAGACTCTAGGACCTTGGTTTCCAAATGAAATACAAAACTTGCTCTCATCTGAAAAGAGGACTTTGGACCACTGGGCAACAGTCCAGTTCTTCTTCTCCTTAGCCCAGGTAAGACGCCTCTGACGTTGTCTGTGGTTCAGGAGTGGCTTAACAAGAGGAATACGACAACTGTAGCCAAATTCCTTGACACGTCTGTGTATGGTGGCTCTTGATGCCTTGACCCCAGCCTCAGTCCATTCCTTGTGAAGTTCACCCAAATTCTTGAATCGATTTTGCTTGACAATCCTCATAAGGCTGCGGTTTTTTCGGTTGGTTGTGCATCTTTTTCTTCCACACTTTTTCCTTCCACTCAACTTTCTGTTAACATGCTTGGATACAGCACTCTGTGAACAGCCAGCTTCTTTGGCAATGAATGTTTGTGGCTTACCCTCCTTGTGAAGGGTGTCAATGATTGTCTTCTGGACAACTGTCAGATCTGCAGTCTTCCCCATGATTGTGTAGCCTAGTGAACCAAACTGAGAGACCATTTTGAAGGCTCAGGAAACCTTTGCAGGTGTTTTGAGTTGATTAGCTGATTGGCATGTCACCATATTCTAATTTGTTGAGATAATGAATTGGTGGGTTTTTGTTAAATGTGAGCCAAAATCATCACAATTAAAAGAACCAAAGACTTAAACTACTTCAGCCTGTGTGCACTGAATTTATTTAATACACGAGTTTCACAATTTGAGTTGAATTACTGAAATAAATGAACTTTTCCACGACATTCTAATTTATTGAGATGCACCTGTATGTGTCGCTTTAGTCACAGCACATTTCAGATGTTAAAAAAAGTGACATTCTGGAAGATACTGTAAAAGAATGTGAGATACATGATTTTGAGATTTTATGGGTTTGTTCTGTATGGACACTATTAATTTTTTTTGCAAAAAAAAAGAAAGAAAAAAGGTATTCAAGTTTTTAATTTTATTTTAAAAACAAATACCAATATCCTGACTACCTCTGAAGGTATTTTACTGATCTCATCTCTAAATGAATTTGTGAGGCAGTTGACACATTTCCTGTGGTTGGGTTTGTTATGTCTACTGTACACTGATTCATGCAAAGAGTATTTCTTTTTTTTTTTTTTTTCCAATAAGGCCTGTGAAGAGTCACCATGAAATAATTTTGTCCTTGTGTTGAAAATGGTTTCATCTGCTTACTTCTTTGGTCTCTCTTTCCTCACAGGTGCTCAATTCTAGCTTGCAGTGCGTATGTGGCTCTTGCTCTCGGGGACAACTTAATGGCTCTTAACCATGCAGAAAAGCTCCTGCATCAGACAAAGTTGTCAGGATCACTCAAGTGAGTCTGTCTCTCTTCTTCTGGCTGATTTACATCTTTTTACAACATTCAGCAAATATTTGCCCTCCTAAAATAGCCAACCCTGAGTGATGGGAAGCTCAACATTTGGTTCTACCTGTTAAACAAAAAATCTTACCTAAGCCTGACCACTCTTGTTTGTTCTTGGGGAAAAACAACAAACTAAACAGTTACCAAATGCCTTATATTTTTTTTTAATAGACCTTTTTTCCCCTTATCTTTCACCTAAACCGCAAATGCTGTTTTGTAAATGTCCAGCAATTCCAGATTGTGAGATTTACTGTAAATGGGTTTATTTTAGCTGGATTTCCCAGACAGAGATGAAGCTAAGACTAAGTGGGCAATACACAATGTAAAGCAGTCAGTTTAGCTTTAGTCTGTGTCGTGGGAAGTGGCTTTAAATAATGTATTGAGCTCAATTTTTGATGAGTTGTGTGGTGCTTGTGTTCTCAGGTTCTTAGGTCACCTATATGCAGCAGAAGCCCTGATCTCTCTGGACAGAATCTCTGATGCCATTGCACATCTCAACCCGGAGAACGTTACTGACGTCTCGTTAGGTGTCTCATCCAGCGAACAAGACCAAGGTATGAAAACGCACATGATCAAAACATACAGATTTCAAAGGACATGATATGCGATTACTAACATATGTCTGTGCTGTTATTGAAAGGTTCTGATAAAGGGGATCTGGAGCCTGTAGAGTCCTGTAAGTTTTTATTAGCATTATTTATTGTTTATTAGATAGATTCATTTAATAAATCGGTTAATTCCTCTTATATGATAAACATGTCTGAACATTTCTGAATTAAAATTCATTGTGATATTTTTAGGGGATTTAAAGTAAAAAAATTATGGTGACACTTAAAGTCTTTATGTATAATGTATTATAAAGAGTTAGTAAAGGCTATAATGCATTATAAGTATTCATAATGTGTGTTGTAATGTGTTATATCTTGTCATAAATAATTATAACCGAATTTAAAATGCATAGTGTAACAATGAATTGATAAGTGTTATAATTTATTATAACTGTGGTTACAAGTATTCATGAGATCGTATAATGCATTATAAGGTGCATTACAAGCCATAGTTAATGCATTAAAACTACTTTTATAATGCATTATACATAAAGGCTTTAAGTAAAGTGTTACTAAATTTTTTTTAAATTTGATCAAAAAAGTATCTGTTATCATTAAAATATAAAATTCTTGAAAAGACAACTTTGACCATCTTTTATTAATATTTCCATAAAAAAGGATTACTGTTTCTATTATTTATATAGAAAATCTACGAAGCAATTTTGTAAAAATATAAATATTTGATAAAGCAATGTGATGCAACTAACGTGCAAAAACAAATACCAGTATTTATAAATTTTGAGTTCGTTATTTGTTTAAAAAACATGAAGAAAATTTATAAACCTTTTGAAACATAAAATCTGCACACTCATGTTATTTTTATAAAGATGATTTTATATGTGTGTGTATATATAATTTTTCTTTTGAATAACATGCCCTGATTAATCGTCCACAATTAGACCAGTGATATATGTAATCTTATGTATTACATATTTATTTCTTTACTTTTGGTTTGTGTTGCAGCAGGGAAGCAGACGCCTTTATGTTACCCCAGTTCAGTAAGTTCTGCCCGGGCCACAATTCTCTTCAACCTGGGCAGTGCGTATTGTTTGAGGAGTGAGTACGAGAAAGCCCGCAAGTGCCTCCATCAGGTAAACACTCCTCTCATGTGAAGCTGTCAAAATTTAATGGCCCTTTAGCTAAACGCATAAAATAATGCAATTATCCTCTCTGGACACTAGATACATACACTGCTTAAACAGTGTTAAAAACATTTGTTTCTGATTTTTGTTCACAAGGCTGCTTCAATGGTGAACACTAAGGAGATTCCTCCAGAAGCCATTTTACTGGGCGTCTACCTAGAACTGCAGAACGGTGAGTCACGTACAGAGACTGTAATTACACAGTGCCTGCTGGGAAATGCCGCTATATTTTTTTTTCCAGAGGTTGGCCAGTCTCCTTCCCTCACCTGGAATCATTTGTCACTTCAGACCGATTTAGTTTTTAGTAATCGTTTAAAACTGTGATTGTTGCTTCCACAGGAAACACACAGCTGGCCTTACAGATCATCAAACGGAACCAGCTCCTCCCGTCTGTCAAGCCCGCCTCCTCCCCTGATCTCCGTAAGAAACCACTACCCTTCCAGTCATCCCAGCCTGTACAGCCCATACAGACCCCCTCCTCCTTTACACAAGTACAGCGCAAGTGATTCCACTAACACAAACCCCAAAAACATGCGCAAACACATTTTTTTATGTTATTTATGAGGCTGCAGCAACCCATGATGGATGGGAAAAAAACAAGCAAGACACGGTTGTCTGCCGCAGTCTGTTAGAAATATGTCTGTGTTTTGGGGTCTATGAAATTATAAATAAATTTTATTTACACTTATTAGTGGTGTGACATTTATGCGGTCAGTGACATACTGCCAGATATGAAATTATACAGATTATGAGTAAATTATTTCTGGAAAGTAAGATTGAAAATCTGCATGGAGCCCTTATATCGTGATGAGAGAGATCATGTGGTTGTCAACAATCAATGGACCAAAGGTCACTGTTTGGATTCAGTTTGCATAAAATCATGGACGCTTGTCTCCGACATCAGTTGTGGCAGAAAAACTCCTAAAAATGTAGCTTTTAAATATTTCAGTTGTATAACTTGATTTCTTCTCTACTGGTGCATAAGACTCAAATAAATGTCCTGATTTGTGAAGGTTCGTCTCTGGCGTGGGTGGACAGATGTCGGCTTTCTTTCATGTGTGGTCTCGCCTCTTTTTGCCCTTTTTCCTGAGGGTGGCCCATCACCTTTCTCATGCTGGGTCTTTCTTATGCTAAATATCTCTGCCTCCACACCCACTCTTTTTCCACCCACATCTCTCCCCATTGTTGCACCGATCTGACGTGCTGTCAATAATGCCTCGGAGAAAAAAAGAGCTTTTTTTTAAGCCTTTATGGGATTTTTTTCAGCCATCTGACGCTAGTTCCAAATGCAGCTCTTGTTCTCCAAGAGGCCTGCCATGTTTGTAAAATCAAATTTCTCTAGAATCATGTGTACAAGTAAACAATACTATGCCAGTGCAGGCAAATTACAGAGGCCAGCTGTTGGCTTATTATAATATGTACAGCTAAGCAAGTGTTTTTATTCATAGCAATGCTTTTTTTATGCATTAAGGTTAAATTGGGATTTTGTAGGGGGGCGACCTCTAGGAGCAGCTGAGGATGAATGATATAGATGTGAAGCGTGCATCTGAGCTGTGGGTGTGGCAACTCATGCTGTCCTAAAAAACACTGATGCCCTAGGCCTGGGTTTCCTAAAGTTGTTCAAATGCAAATAAATAAATGAAATGGAACATTAAAATGGGGAACAGCAATATTTTAAACCTGATCTCATGGGTAAATGTGACTATTCTACAAGGTGGTGATTTCATATGAATTTGTATAATGTAAATATGAAAATGTAAGATTTTTAGGGGAAAAAAATAAGCATTAAAGGGATAGTTTACCCCAAAATAAAATTCTGTCATTAATTACTCACCCTCATGTCGTTCCAAACCTGTAAGACCTTTGTTCATCTTTGGAACACAATTTAAGATATTTTTGATGAAATCTCATAAACGCACAACGAAGATTGACACAGAAGAGAAGAAATTGTTGAATAAAGTCATTATTTTTGTTTTCTTTGCACACAAAAAGATTTCTTGTAGCTTTATAACATTACGGTTGAACCACTGATGTCACATGGACTATTTTAACGATGTCCTTACTACCTTTCTGGGCCTTGAACGTGTCAGTTGCGTTGCTGTCTATGCAGAGTCAGAAAGCTCTCGGATTTTATCAAAAATATCTTAATTTGTGTTCCGAAGATGAACGAAAGTCTTACTGGTTTGGAACGACATCGTGAGTAATTAATGAAAGAATTTAAATTTTTGAGTGAACTATCCCTTTATGATCCACTAAACCCCACCCCTATACTTAACAGTCACTGGGGCATAAGCAGATAGTATGAAAGCGTACAAATTCATACAAATTAGCAACCAATTTGCCAAATATGAGATGTGAGATATGAGGCATTGGTCACACTTTATTTTAAGGTCCAATTCTTACTATTAACAAACCATTGACTACGACTTTTGCCTCAGTAAACTCCTAATTTGCTGCTTATATAATAGTAAGGTAGTTAAGTTTAGGTATTGGGTAGGATTAGGGATGTAGAATATGGTCGTGCAGAATATGTGCTTTAAAAGTACTAATAAACAGCCAATATGTTAATAATAGGCATGCTAATAAGCAGCCAGTCAATAGTGAGAATTGGGCCCTATACTAATGTGTTACCGAGGCATTTTCATATGAGTATTATATTGCAGTTGAAATGTAATATATTTTGTTTACTTACATGTCATGTGACCATTAACCGACATAAGACAACAGTGAACGTGCAGATGTGTTGAGAGATTAGCTTAAAATCTCAGGGGGGTTGGCTGACCAAACAGTTTGGAAACCCCTGCCATAGGCAGATTTTTGTTGATTAACCCTGGTCCGTGGCCGACAAAAGAAAAAATAGAAATTTTTGAATTTGTGACAGTTGGAATGTACTAACAAACAAACTGCAAATTATTTTGTCTTTGAACTAAACATTCCAGTCCAATATAACGCCGCCTTATCACTATGTACACCCAGCTCGGTCCCATCTGCCAGACAACAAATATTTTCCTGCAGGCTCAAGTTGACCTTCTGGGCTACGCCCCGCCCCACTCTGACCTTTGACCTGTTGGTATGCAGAGACGCCCATTCCTCAAACAGCATTGGTGGCCTTAAGAGGCTTTTGTTAAGTAATTTAGACACAACAGACTCCTTGTGATAGTACTCTTTAAACAGGATGACAAATATTTCACCGAGTGATTTAAGGAGCAGTTACCATAACCTTGTCTTTAAGCGCTTATCAGAAGAAAGATCATTTTTGCAGCCTCTTTCATTAAGGTAAACAAATAAAAGCTACAGATCTCAGAGATGGGCTCAAATGCCTCCCCTCCAGTCGTCAAATGAGCGTATACAGCATCCTGAGGTTGCTTACATCAATCACGAGCTGGAGGGGTATTCCATTGGTGTCAGTGAAACGCTCCACCATTATTCAGAACAAAGAAAGCTCATCACATTACACACAGTTCTAGACTAGAAAAGGTTTATTTGCAGTCGTCACTGTAGATATAAGGAATAGAATCAGAATTTCTCTGTTCCAAAACTGGTCTCTATATAAAAGCAGTAAGTGAAATTAGTATGTCCAAATTCACAGTATTCATTTAAAAAAAAAAAAGTCCCAGACGACCAACTAAGATTTTCAAGTGCATATCCATAGGACACTTTACTATCCCATAAGGCTTTGGGAGAAAATTTGTAAATGGATAGGAATCGAAACTCTTTGCATGGTTTCCTTTATCCCCTCAAGTTAAATGCAAATCCCGCCCTGCAACCAATTGGAAATATTTCATTGGTCACATCAATCACAGTGCTTAAATGCTGTAACAAATGCTAACCACTAATCTTAACTGAATAATACATAAAATCTGACCTTTTCTTGACAGATGGCTGCTTGATTAAATTGACCAATGAAATTGGCTGTAGGGCTGGGCTGAATTTCAGAGATGGTGTATATATCCAAACCACTATGATCATTTGTGTAGAGACTTCAGAGATGGTCTGAAATTCCTGCTGTTTTTGTCATCTTATTTTGAGAAGATTGTGTGTGTTGTATATGGGCCATTCTACAGAATTGGTCCAAAGACAGAGTTGGAAATGTCTTGGGGGGAAAAAAAAAAAGTATCTTTTTCCAAAAAAAAATGTGTATGCAAATTGTATCATATCCAACGTACACATTTCTAGTAACTGTGCAGTTAATTCTCATACTGTATTTTCAGAAAGTATTGGAATATTTGTCCTCTCCCCAAATTTGTCACTACCGAAACACAGTAATAATAATTTAATTAGAATTATTATATTGACCTATTAAGATTTTACTTACATTTGCATTGTAAATATTTTTTTGCTATTTTATATATTTTTTTAAAGAGGTAAATCAATAAGTGTTACATTTTTAACAATATTTCAAGTGTAATTTATGAGATTTGTTGTATTTTGAATAAAATTTTTCTTTGTAAAATGCAAAATGTTGATCACACTGATTCTAGAGTTTGAATATAGATTGAACCAAAAACTATCATAACATCTTGTTGATAATTGAGTATACTTTTTTGACAAAACATCCCATGTTTCGGTAGTGACTGCACATTTTCGGTAGTGACAATAATGCTTTGGTAGAGACCACATCACATTACAGAATTTTAACTTGCATACTAAAACATACTAAAATACTTAAAATTTGCATAACTGGACTAAAATTTATTTCCTCAAATATGAGGATTATGGGTTCCTTTTTGTCATTACCGAAACAATGACGACGTGTTTCGGTCATGCCAATTTTATGGGATAACACCCAAGAAAAAAAAAAAACAAAGATGTCACTACCGAAACTCCACCAAATGTTTCGGTAGTGATTGTTTTGGTAGTGACAATTTTAAATACTTTTGAACCAAGCTCAAAAAGGCTAATCAGCAGAGTTCTGAACAGTGGTACACACATAAAAACAATGTTATGGAATAACTCCCAAAAAAAGTTTGCTTAATTGCAGAAAAAAAGGTGTTCGGTAGTGACGCTCCTTAAAGTTACAAACAGATTTTTCAGATTTTGAATACATTTACTTCAAAATGATGGGGGCTATCTACTCACCATATAGCTGTTAGAGAGAGTGACACATATTTTCTGATCATAAATGTAGGGGTGTAGTTAAAATCAGCCAATGGACTAAAGCATACACTGTTTCGGTAGTGAGATGAAAATGCGGGACAATTTTTTTTTTAACAAAGTTTCATAAGAAAATTTTTGAACTTCACTTTTTAAAAGAATCAAAAAGATACTTTTAAAAACAACAATGGGAAAAAAATATTTCAATATTTTCATAAGTTGAAATTTAGGGGTTAGGGTTTGGGACAGCCACCTCCCAACTGAAAGTACTCAAATAATGATTTTATATATATTAAGCTTACTGCTATTTTAAATATTTTTTGTGGGTTTCAATAGATAAAGGGATCTTCGTAAACATCTAAGATTCGTGGGACAGCAGTTTGGACCAATTCTGTAGAATGGCCAATATTACTCCAAACACGACAACCAGCAGCGTCAGAATGTTCGCAAACACTACCCACCTACTTTTCAACACATAAGAAAGCTGTTTCCTGTGAATGTGCGAGACTTCTGATTAATTACTCTACAGTTAAACAACTAGAAGAATAACAAAGACCAGTAAATGGTGGTTTAGTTCAGAAAGTATTTAACTTCAGTAAGTTAAAATTACTTTACAAAAATCAGTAGATTTACAGCAGAAAGATGTGAACCCCAACCTAAAGTATAAGTAAAAACACTCACCGCAAATACAGGACCCAAAGAGGTATAACTTTATTTAAATTGTAAACAACCAAACATTAAAAAAAAAAAATAAAATAAAAAATAAATGCATAGGAAATGTTTAAAGTCCACAAAGACAATTGAACAAGCCTGCAGACCACTACATATTTCATATAGTCTCATCAGCCTTATTCAAAGAGTAATAAATGACTGTTCTGTTGCTTTGGTTGAGGGGGTGATAGATGGTGGGATGGTACGAATTATGAAACCGAGAGAAAGAGATGGAGAGACTAGTGGGCCTCTTAGAGGGTTCCTAAACCAAAATCATCCACCTGAGAGGACAACTGACCTGGAATCAGCATTTGCTACTTTGATTCTACCCTAATCATTGTATTTTAAAAGGCAAAACCGACTCCAGGTCAGAACTTTGAAGCAGCATCTCCTCACACCTCTTTGCTTAGCCTGTCTCACAGCCAAGCCTTATAGAAGCACTGTGACTTCAGGGGTTTGGAAAGTATTGATGTAAATATCAAATTTCAATGCTGGGTCTAAATATCTATTATCACCATAATTCTAATTTTGAGACAGACTGTTGCCCTCAAAGTTCTCGAAAACCTATTTTCCAAGCTTTAAGGCATTCTTTATCATCAAAAGGCAATGAATTATGTAGCAGCCTTTGAATGCAAACATCATTTAAAGAGGTAAACGATTTCTTTAATTACATGAGGTTTAAATGAATAAAATCAAGTTAGGACTTTGTGAAGAATGCAAAACTGAGACATACTGGTGTAAAGGTTATAAATTGTTCACCCCCTCATTAACTGTGACATGGTTGAAAAGGATCCTATGGAATTCAATAACAGCATTTTTACCAACAAAACAACACACAAAATCTCATGAGGTACTAACAAAGGATTCACTATCAAACTGTAGGAAACAAATATTGAATTTTAATCAAATCTCAAATCTCTACAAAGCTACCTGAGTTGTTTTAATGTGTATACACATATCTTTTTTTTCCCATAAGATAATACAATCATAAAAGGGTCTATGACCACACAATCCTGAACTTACATTTTCTGTTTTTCCCCAGTAAGGAAGAAGTCATAAGCTGGAATACACCAGAAATGGTGACAAAACCCGCACAATTAGAGACCAGAGCTCCAAAGAAAAAAAAAGAAAAAGAAACGAGAAAGAAAAACAAATTGCAATGATCTGAAGTTCGATAACATTGACTTTCATGTCCATTGAGCCAGATAGTATCTAGATGTCATATAGTATTAGTCCTAAAAAAGTGAATTGTCTCTCAAAGTAGAACTTACACCTTTTTTTAATAGTGTCCAAATCACTGCTAAAGGGGTTTTACATAGTGGCTTTATCGGAACTGATCTCACTTGGGTCGTCACAGCCCACAAAATGGCTGCCCGACTTCTTTGTCAAATAAAACTCTACCACCACACAGTTGGAGATCAGTTTTCATTGGGAACTGTGGGAGCTGGATTCAAACATTTCTCCATCTTTGGTCCTGTAGGGCACCTGCTCAAAAACTCGTGTTACACACAATAGCCAACGTCCAGGGACGTGTTCTAAGAGCGTTTCGCCTCTATGTTAAGACATCGACAGCTTGTCCAAATACAAGAATGATCGATGCCAAATGTATCAATCTTTGGGCAAACGTGAAAAATTGATTTATAAATGCATCCACACACTGAGGCTTCATTTGAACGAGGTCTTTGGCAGTTTTCCAGTTCTGATTCAATTCCAAAAGCTAAAGCTAAGGAGCTGTGGTAAGGCATCTGAATGGAGCTCAACAAGGTACCTTACTCTGTAAAGCTATCTAGAAATAATACAATCATATAGTCAACCACTCACCACAAGCTAACAAACAATATTCGGTGCTTTTTTTGTTTTTTTTGGTACATTATACTTTTTTTTTCCTTCCTTGCTCCCCTTGTTTTCCAATATCCATATTTTACATCCACCCATCTACAAGGACCTTTACAGCATGCAAAAATATACATTTAAAGTTTCCTCTTAAAGAGAGCAGAGATTCAGGGAGAAAACTTTGAAGCTAAATATTCATCAATCAAATATGATATTAATATTGTAAGACAGGGAAGATTTGTTTTGGTGGAAGCAACAAATCTTTCATTCTTTATTGCATAAGCTCATCAAACGGGCTTCTGCCACCCATGCTGGTCCTTTTATTTGTCTATTATCATGTAATGTGCAGATGTCTATCAATTTTCATAAATCCAACTGCCTACTCTCCACTCTTACCATGCGTAAAACGCAACATTATCATAATTAACATCTCTCCAACATAAATATGCCTGATGATCCACAATTTGAAGTCAATATTTTGTTTATAATGAGGTAATGTACATAAAGAAAAAAGACAGAAAGATCCACTTTATAAATGAAAAGCAAACGCTCAACGCATCCGTGACTTTCAGAAGCATTTTTGGCACATGCCTATTTCCTATAGTCACTCATTGGCAAAGACATTCAAATCCGATTTATCTAGCATCACGAAAGGCACAGGTAACTACATGCAAGCATGTTAATACTCATGATGGGACACAAGATAACTGCAGCCTACAAGAAAACAGCGGGGCAAATCATCATGACCACTTTCCAATAGGTCGTCCAGTTCCCCCACAATTTTCTGATTTTAAATGTTACCCAAGTGTATAACAGAAAACATCATGCAAATTAACCCCAAAGATTAATATTACAATACTGGTTCTGTAAGTGGGCCTGCCACACATATGTACGAACAAAGCGGTACCACACACATTCAGAAAGAAGTTCGTAGAAAGCTCACCCACTTCAGAATATCCAAAAACACACACATGATGCTTGCAAGCACAGGAACATACAAATTCCCATGGGCCACTTAATACCAGGAAGGAAAAAAACTTGTATTTTAGTGAGTTATGACACAACATTGGTGAGATAAACTTTTCTGTCGGTCATAAACAAACTTCCATGAGACATTCAGGCAGACTATAATGTGCTTTTTTGTTCTGCTGTATACCAGTGCTTTATATTTATATATATATATATTTTTTTCTTTCCCCCAAATGCTTTGCTTCCTCTTTTTTCTTGTAATCAATTGAACACAGAAGCAAACAACACTTTAAAGTGGTTACCCACAAGTCAGGCACAAACTATCCAATTGTTTTTTCCAACTATCCAAGTGTTTTCAAATGATGTTACACTGACGGAGTGAATGGTCTCCCAGGGGATCTTTCTTAAATGGGCACAGGAAGCACTGTAGGCCATGCTGTAATCAATACAACAACAAAAACCAACTTGTGATCTAATGCAGCTGTTTGTAATGAGACTCTTATGAACATGGCCTCCATATACATCCTTTGTTGAAAGAACACACACACACATACATATATATATATATATATATATATATATCCTTAGTCTGAGAGGAACTGGATTATATCCTTGTTTGCCAGTTGTGTCGATCAAGTTTACCTTGCCTAAATCGTGCATATGAAAAAGAAAACAAAACTATAGAAACACAAAAATAAGGGCTAGGTCACTTTTACACTTCGATATTCCATTTAGTGTCTACATTCTTTAAATTTGTCCCTCCCCAAAAATAAAATAGATCTGAAGATCTTCTTTAAAGAACAGCTTCCAATTCACTCTTGCATCATTTAAAATAATCACAGGTATCTGTTCTTCTGCAGTTGCATTTCTCATAGTCAGAGCGAAACTCTTGATTACATCACGAGGGTCTTATTAAATTACTAAATTCAGATAATTTGTCTAATTTATCAGTCTCTTTTATCAGTTACACAACATTAATTTTTGGTAACTGCTTGCATAAATTTCAAATTTTTCAAAGACCATAAAGTGAGGTAAATGTAATGAGGCTCATGGACCCAGAGGTATAATACGGTAAATGAGGTATAAGGTTTAGATGAGGTACGATATAAAGATGAAGTCTGATTTAAAATGTACACAAAATTCCAAAAAAGAAAACATAGCAGTAGATATATCAAAACGTTATCCTAATGTTTCTGCTAAAACATGCCGCTTTGTTTTTATCAATCATTATAAGAAACATTCAGGGATATAACTTGCGTTCTGTGCACAGTAACGATCAGGAAAAAAATTGTGCGAACTGTGCAAATACCCAAACATTGCTTCATTTTGTTTAGTTTTTTCTTGTCCTCACATTTTACGAAAAAAAAAGAAAAACACTGAGGTAGACGTTTCTTTATAAAACTTCACGGACTAGATCTCTGCACAAACGTGAGTACATTCATACATAAGCTAGATGAGGTAGGTGTAATGCAGAGAGAAAATATTTCAAGAATGCAAGAAATTCCCTGAGAAAAAAAAAATGAAGGAAAAAAAAAGATTTGAAGACATACCAAGAGCAAAACACTCTCAGCTTGCAGCAGTCAAAACTGTGCTGTAACGGCAAGCATTTGGTGTTACACGATCACTGAGAATCGTACAAAACTATAAAGTCCCTACAACTCATCACCTCGCTAAATCAAACTGCATTTGCTCCTGATAGATGTGCAAAATCTCGTTTTCCATTTGTCCACAGCTACAGTTTTGTATTTCAAACCTTAAAAAGTCAGAACATGAGGATTCGGTTGTTTCCAAAGTCCACAGCCACGATCATTCCATCTGGAGTAACCGCAATACCCGAGGGGCGATCCATTTGCCCAAAGCCGTTACCGTGTGTCCCAAACTTGCATAAAAAGTTGCCGTTGGGTTCGAACACCTGAATGCGATGGTTGCGGGAGTCGGCCACGATAATGCGATCCTCCTGGTCCACAGCGACGCCTTGCGGCCGCAAGAACTGGCCATTTCCGGTTCCCTCAGACCCGAGGAAGCGTGCTGACTGGCAGTCGGGCCTGATGACAAGCAGCCGATGATTGTTGAAGTCAGTCACGACGAGGTGGCCTTCCTGATTGAAGGCCACGCCACGAGGCGAATCAAAGTGTTTCCAGAGGGCACCTTCGAATCCGTATTTGTTGAGGAAAGTCCCGTCGGGTCCAAAGAGTTGCACGCGGTGGTTGCGTGTGTCCGAAACCAGGATCTTCCCTTCAGAGTTGACGGCAACATCCCAGGGGTAGTTGAACTGCCCATTTTTGGTTCCCTTCTCACCAAACTTGAGAAGAAACTGGCCATCAAAGGTGAAGATCTGGATGCGGTGATTGTCCTTATCTGCCACAATGATTCTCCTCTGGCTGTCACAGGCGACCCCAGCAGGGCGGTCAAACTGGCCCGGTCGTGAGCCCAAAGTGCCAAACTTGTGGTGGAACGTGCCACAAGGCTTGAAGATCTGCACACGGTTGTTGCTTCGGTCAGCGACCACTACGTAGCCCTCCTTATCCACGCAGATGCCCCAAGGCCGACACAGCTGCCCGTCCCCATCACCCTCTCCTCCAAAAGATGCAATGGGCAGGCCTACGCCGCCGTAACTGCGACCGGATTTGACCATCACTTTGAAAGGACTTCCCTCGATGTGCTGATTGCATATAAGCACCGAAAGCAAATGCTCACCCTCGCTCTTGGGCAGATAGCTGACTGTGTACGTTCCATCTTGGTGGTCAGAAACATCTGCGCTGGACAGATTACCATCCGGACTCATAAGCACAACCGAGACACTGTCTCCACCGGATAACCGAGGCTCACCGTCATGATCATACCCTACGACGGTAAAGGAAGCTAGCTTTCCCTGCAGTGCTCTCTTGAGGCCTTCACCTTGAGCTTTGGAAGCTGTGGCGAAGGCTCCGCTGCTGATGAGGCCCATGGACTTGATGGCAATCAGAAGAGCCTGGTCTGGAGGGGTGAACATGATGCGATCGTCTTCTTGGGGCTGTAGGATGCAGCGGAGGGATTTGAGCTCTTGTAGCTGATTTAACATGTGCTCTCGTGCTAGCAGGACATCTATGCTTCGGCCTTCTTCTAGAACCTGCGTCACTGTGGCGATAGTACTGTCCAGCTTAGTGAGATTCTGGTGTAGTTTCTCAACCTGCAGGTAAAGTGATTTTGCCTTCACCTGGCGAATCTTTTCCACCTGTTCAGGAAACAAAAAAAAAAAAAAAGAGTTCCTGATGTTACAAAAAGTGACTGTTTTTTCATACTAAAATATGCAGACAGACTTTCAAAAGGTAGTTGTTACTCCATGAATTCATGTTTGTTCTTTCATTCACCTTCCAGAGCAGCTCACACTCGCGTTCCTCCAGAGCTTTCTTATGACAAAGAGTGATGGTTTTTACTTCTGACTGCACAACCTTAGCCTTCAGCTCCACCTGTTCAGCAATGGCCTGGGCTTTCTCAATGCTCAGCTGAAAGAAAATTTAAAGAAAGGGCTTAGACACATGCAGTCTTGTGAGGACATTTCAGTTCACTTAGAAATGAGAGAAAAAAAAAACAAAAAAAAAAAACAGATATATTATGACTTTGTGAGCACAAAATAGCCGATTATGCAATATTGTTGCTTCTATAAACAGCTACAAAGCCACAGACTGGCTGAACTTTACCAGAAGGACATAAATACAAATCTGCAACAATTTAAACACAGTAGCAAGAGAGCCAAAAACTTTATGATGGTTAATGGATTCATTAAATTTCTTCAGGTAATTTGCTGTTAGTTACTTACAACTTTAGAATGTTTACCTTCACCAGTTTTCGTCAAAGCAAACGGACTAAAAAGGTATGAGGAACTATGCTGGTTGACTCGGAACCTAAATGTCTAAATCAATTCATCCATCAACATGTTTGAACAGAGTTTGTGTTCTTTAGTTTGTCATGGTATATATATAATAATAATAATTTATTGTGACATTTAAATTTGGATCTGGACAACTTAAGTAATTTCACTTCTAGCACAGTTTTAGGAGTCAGTGGCTACTTTTAGTTTTAAATTGAAATTGCAGGATATATAAAGTATAAAACTACTGCTAGAAAG